>WOUI01000065.1:0-117183 GCA_012184565.1 Aspergillus floridensis
CCCCACCCCCACGCCCCCGCATTTCCCCCGCCTTTGGTCTCCTACCCTAACTAACCCTTCCACAATGCCGCGGGCCGTGACAGACCACCACCTTTTACGGCCAGAATCAATTCAAACAGCAATTCGGCACGCATGACAACGGGGTTCTGGAGATATCCGCGAAATGGCAAACCGCCATCCAGCAAGCCATGGCGTGCGGGGAGCTCATCGGTCTCTCCCTGGCGGGATTCCTCGCTGACCGATATGGGTGGAAGCCCATTCTCAGTGGGATGATGCTCATGCTAGCCGGTACACTATTTCTGTTTGCCTTTGCGAAAAATCTCGGAATGATGGTTGCCGCCATGGTGATGTGCGGGATCCCATGGGGTGCCTTCCAGACCGGCTGTATCGCCTATTCCTCCGAGATGGTGCCAACGTGTCTGCGTCCATTTGTAACCGCATGGGTGGGCATCTGCTGGGGGTTGGGATTTTTCATCGGCTCGCTGATTGTCCGATCCTGCTTGAACGTCCCCGGCGAATGGGGTAGGTCTCCCTTCTTCTTGCAGATATGGTGTAAGTGGCAGGAGAGAGCTCGTGGTCTGACAAAAGTCCTTTTCAGCCTGGCGCATCCCCTTCCTTATTCAATTTGTGTGGGTCCCCCCCTTGCTCATTTGCTTTCTCCTCGCCCCGGAATCTCCCTACTTCCTCGTCCGCACCGGCCGCCTCGACGACGCGCGCGCCATCCTCCGCCGCATCCGCAGCGACAACACCACCCCCGAAGAAATCGAGCAGACAATCGCTTTGATCGACTACACGAACCGCATGGAGGTAGAACTCAACGCTTCCAGCAGCTACGCCGAGTGCTTGCGGGGAAAGAACCGCTGGCGCACGGAGATCGTGTGCATCGTGCAGATGGCGCAGACCTGGGGCGGGAACGGGATCAACGTGCAGACGGTGCAGTTCCTCGAGCAGGCCGGTCTGTCCGAGCACGGCGCTTTCGACCTGAACCTCATCCTCAACTCCCAGTATCTGACCTTCGGGCTGTTCTGTATCTGGCTCATGACGCGGTTCGGCCGAGCCACGATCTTCATTGCCGGGTTGATCATCAGCGATGTGTTTCTGTTCGCGATCGGCGTGCTGGGGTGCGTCAAGCAGAGTACCCAAGTGTCGAATGCGGTGGGCTCGTTGTTGCTGGTCTCGAGTGTGGTCTACATCGCTACGGTGGCGCCGTCGTCGTACACCATTGTGGTGAGTCGTCACCCATCTTTTCTGTTGTGCTACCATCCCATAACTTGTGCTGATGTGGAAAATGGGGGAACAAATAGGGTGAAGTCCCATCTGGCAAGCTCCGGGCTAAGATGATCTCGCTCGCTCGGGTGGCTTTCAATGTGAGCTCGTTGGTGTCCAATGTGCTCATCCCGAAGATGTTGACCGGTGGTTCGTGGAACCTGGGTGCCAAGACTGCATTCCTGTTTGTGAGTAATTCTATCTCATCATTCTGTCATCTTCGTCACATTGTTCGTCATTTATTTACCATGTTAGGCTGGCACCAACGCCCTCATCTGGATCTGGTGCATCTTCCGACTGCCCGAAACCAAAGGCCGCACCTTTCGTGAGATCGATTACCTGTTCGAGAGCTCGGGTCTGCATCCGCGGAAATGGCGTAACGCGAAGATTGATGTTTTCGAGGAAGATGACGCGGTCAATCAGCATCACGCGGGAGGTGAAAGCGGGGCTGTAAAGAGTCAGGCTGTTGAACATGTTGAATACAGTAGTTAGAAACAGTATTCGACCTGTTTCAGGTAAGGAGAAGAAAGAAACAAAGATTGGCTAGGTGGCATATGGTCTTTGTATGGAACGTAAGCATGGAAAGTTATGTAGCTAGTCAGATAGTAGCTGAGAAGACAAATATGAGAGGTCTGAATTCATGCCTGAATAAGTACCTAAGCTACACACCGGAAGCATTGCAGAGCAGATTGGAAGATGATAATTCTCTGTGATACCGACCTTTCGTATGGCTACCATTGGGTTGGAAGAAGTATAGAATCTATGTTTAGATTCCTTCAGTTCCCAACGACAGAGAAGAGACGGCCGGCAGACACTCTGAAGATATATTTACATCAAAGCACATAATGGTGGGAGGTTCAAGTAAGCGTATTAAGATACGAAATCATTCATAGCTTCCGGTTTCAAATTCTCTTTGTCTATTGCTTCTAACTTCCCCGCGCTACTTAGAAATCCGCACAATCGATCAATCACTAAAGTTTTCCCTTACTAGCCACCTGTACGGAAATGCGCAACTTGACTTTACTCCTTCCAAGCCTTCATCTGGACCGAGAAAACTGACACATTCTACACCCTATCTTCAACCTCTTTCCGCTGCTCCTCGATCTCCTCCACCCCAGCCACCCCTTCTGCCACGCCCTCCTTCCCATTTTGCTTCCGTTTCCGCTCCTGAAGCCAGTTCTTCGCCGCCTCCTTCTCGCGAGCATCATCCTCGCGCTCTAGCGAGTAATCCTTGACGAAGAACACACATAGCAGGAACTGCACCCCCGCCAACGCAGTCATCATGTAATAGGTGACCTGCACACCTTTGGCTATAGCCACTCAGACCGAAGTCAAGACGAGTCAGTGCCGTCCGGACTGGTATGCGTGGGAAGGAAAAACTCACCATACGCACCCAGCGCCTGCGTCACCTCCACCTCAGACAATCCACTCATCGAGGTAATCGTCGTCGGATCGGAAACAATCGACGATATCACAGCGGAATCAAAGTCCAGCGCTGTGAGTTTCGAGCTACACCAGAGAGAATCAAGGTTAGCGTATATTAGATACATATCATATCGTTTCAACCACCTCAAGCACGAGTCATCCGCGGGGAAAAGAAGCAAACCCACCGAACAACATTGTTCACAATCGCCGCACTCGCCGCCACCGCCAACGTCGACCCCATCATGCGCAGGTAATTCCGCGCGCCCGTCACGACGGCCATCTCGTGCCGCTGCACGGCCGCCTGGATTGCCACCAGCGTCGTCTGCAGGGTCTGTCCGCTCCCCAAGCCGGTGATCAACTGGAAGACGACGAGCTTCCAGGCGGGGGTGGCCGGGTCCACGGTCGTGAACACCCCCGAGGCGATCGTCCACAGCCCGTATCCGACGATCAGATTGATGCGGTAGCACCCGTACTTGGAGACGAGGAAGCCTGAGGTGAAGCTTGTGATGATCTGGGAGAGCACGAGGGGGAGGATGAGGATCCCGGAGCGGAGGGCGGAGTCGCCTTGGACGACTTGGTAGAACTGGGGGAGCTGTTCGGTTTGAGAAGGGATTAGGTTGGTGGCAAGAAAGGATGAGGGAAACGGAGGGGGTGAGTACGTAGTAGAGGTTGACGAAGGTCATGAAGCCGGTTAGAAAGGATGTTGTGATGCACACGGCTACGTGGGTATTTTTGAACATTGATACTAGGGGTGGTTTAGTGTAAGTATTGGCTTGGGGACTTGGAGGGGCAGGGTCGAGTTGGGGAATCTTCGGAAAAAACGCACACGGGATTCTATGCAGATAGATGGATTAGCATTTGTTGTTCACACTAAAAGTGAGGCCAGAATGAATGTTACAGTGTAACTCACAAGGGCAGTCTAGCCAGTTTGACTTCAACCAAGATAAAGACCCCGATGAGCGAGACTCCGATCAACAGCGGAGCCAGAACCGCCGCCGAGGTCCAGGCATATCGCGTTCCAGCCCTAGAAGACACACCCCGATCAGCTTGAAGCAGCCTAAAAAGGCCTACCACAGAATCGCCAGCCCACGCACCAGGAAATCGGCAATAAAATCGCGATCGAAGCCGCAAAGCTGACCAAGCTCCCCCAGCCGTCAATCTTCTTGATCTTCTCTATCGCATTCCCTTCGACCTTCTTGAGCGGCAGGGCAAACGCGACAATCACGATCGCAACCGCCGAGAGTGGAACACTGATATACTACAAGTCAAAGCTCCACATTGATCAGCATGTCGTATCATCGACACATTCGAAACCAATTGAGACGAGAAGACGGGACAGGTGTACATACAAAACACCACCGCCACGAAGTCTTCTCCGTGAATACACCCCCAATCACCGGCCCCATCGCCGTGCCCGCGGCGACCACCACGCCGATGATCCCTTGATACTTGCCCCGGTCCTTAAGGGAGACCACATCGGATACGACGATGCTGACGACCGTGACGATCCCGCCGCCGCCGATTCCTGCAATGGCACCTGCATCACATACCATTGGTGTCAGATGCCAAGCCCCGACTCCTCCTCTGGGGCAAAGAAACACGTACGTGAAACTATCAACATAATCATATCCCGCGACACTCCGGACAAGACGCTTCCAAACAGGAAAAACCCCAACGAGCCGAGCAGAATCACCTTCCGACCGAAGATGTCGCTCAGCCGGCCGTACAGGGGCTGGCAGGCGGTACTGGTGAGGAGGTAGGCGGTGCCTACCCACGCGACGATGTCGGCTTCGTGAAATACAGCGCCCAGGGTAGGGAGGGCGGTGGCGACGCTGCATTTTCCTTGTTAATAACATCATGAATAGTGGCAGGTGGGTCTGGGTGGGCTACATGGTTTGATTGAGCATAGAGCATAGCATCGCAGTCGATAGGCCGGAGAAAACGATCAGGAGCTGGCGCATTGGGAGAAGATTTGTCTGCGTTTGGACGGGGGCATCTTTGCGGGTGCTGCTGTCGCTGTCGGTGTTGCTGTTGGGAGTAGCAGCCGTTTCCGGGTCTGTGATCATTTGGGTGGCAGCATGTTTCTCAGTGTCTATAGGACTTGTTGGTTGATCTGGCATTGTTCTTTGTTGATATAGGTTGGTGTATAGGTCAATGGACGGCGGTATGTGCGAGATCTCGTTAGGTGTCACTGACATCAACCTGATTCGGAGTCAAATAGGCTGCTAAATGAATTAGTCAGATTCAACCAAGATAGTAAGTAGTAAAGACCTCAAGCCAGCAACTGAGAGCAGAGCGCATGAGTTGGCACGTCGAAAACAAATACGCATTAGGCTGGGGAAGACGCTCGGTGTGCTCGCTCGCTACTGTCACGGCATCGGGCGGGTTTACCCGATCGGGAAGCGAGGGACGCAGGCGAGGCTCGCCTAGGAACTAGAAGGGGAGGTTTCTCGAGGTCTCCCCACGATGAGAGGATGACGTGTGACAGTCTGATCGTTGCAATCTTATCTTTAGGGCCTTCATGAATAAGCCAATTCCAGTGGACGTCCTATGCCCCCGGCATTATTTCGTGAAGGATATATTTCATGGTACTTGGTTATCGTTCCTATCCTAGCATTTATTGTAAACAGATTAACTCATCACCGAGCCTTTAACACACACGGTTCTGAGCTTATGCAACTCCAGAGGCTGCCCCGCAAGACAAAACACTATAGATCTCTACCCAGAGAAACCTTTGCAATCACCACGAGCAAATACTAACACCCGTTTCCAAGTCAATCCTCGTACCATCCAAGCCATTTGCCGCCCGCGATGAGCTACGGTTGTGTTGTGGAGCCCAGAGACCAGGAATCGAACTGTTCCATTCTGCACTTGGAGGAGGGCCCTGGATTGAGGAAAACTTTAAGCTGTCTGCACAGAGAATAGGAGACGTAGTGCTTAAGACTCACGCACCTGTGACAGAGTAGCGTCCCGAGCTTCAATTCCTTGCATCCAGCCGATAGTCCCGGGCGTTGATGTGCAGTCGGGCAAGAGATCGAGGAGAATCGCGTCAATGTCTATACTTTCCTGCGTTGAGAGAGCAAGCCAGTTAGTATCAGGACGATAGTATTGGCTCCCCTTATCTTTCAATCTACTCACAATAGCCGCTTGCTCCGCAAGCCTTTGGCTATCCAGGCTCTTTTGACGTCGGAACCAAGGTAATGGAGGTGTTTCGGCTCTACTAGGCGGGGTTTCAGTCCGTGCTTGCAGGAGATGTGGTAGTGAGTATACGTAAACAAAGAGCGGACTCACGACTGGCTCTCCTGGTGCGGGTTGCAAGGGACTACTCCATGGTCGGCCAGCATGCGACGCATCTCCTTGAGCTAAATGGCACAGATAAACTCGTTAGCAGGAGCGGTCAATGCAGACTGGAATCAACGATGAGCAGGGCTTAATCTCACCACGAGCTGAACCGACCGAAAATAGGTACTCGTTCGTTTCACAAATGCGAGCATCATCTCAAATCGGTTCATCAATCGAGACGGGATCTCATCATCCACGAGTCCGACTTCCAACTGCACTCGAAGGGACAGGTAAACTACATGCGCGATGGTATGGTCGTAGATCGTCAGCGGGTGCCCAGAGAGCTCCCGATCAAGGAGTTCCAGCACATCAGTTATAGCCTGCGCATGCCGCAAGCAGTTCTGGCGCGTCTGTTGGACCCAGCCAGCCGGAGCGGCAGCGAGAGTATCCTCGTCCAACGATTGCGCGTACCCGGTCAACGCCATGCTGCATAGTTCGATGTGGCATATGTTCCACCACAGGTAGAACAGCACGATTTGACCGAGGACGGGAGATTCGGTGAGTTGCGCGACGCGTCCGCGGGAGAGCTGGAACCTGGTAGGTAGCGACTCTCGGATGAGGGCTAGCTTGGCCATGCATGCTGCATACGGGGAACTGGGACTCCACGGTGCTAGTGACGGTAGTATCATGGGGCATCTTGAATTACCACCGGACACTGCTCGTATGTCGCTTTCCTGCTGCTGCTGCTGCTGCTGCTGCTGCTGCTGTCGGCTTTCGGTGAGGGTGAGAAAGTATCGCCGACTCATCGTTCGGACCCCGACTAAGCGCACCCAGAACCCCATGGCGCCCACGCATTGGTGGGTGTCAGCCGACCCTGATGGCTCCTCGGCCTCCTCCAACTGGGCGTATGGTGTTTCCACAGAAACATCCATCCGATAGCTAAAGCCGTCGCACGGTAGCTTGAGCCTGATGCGAGAGGAAGGGCACTGAATCGACTCCGGTGTACCATTGGATATGAGTCGATTCATCGCGTAACATGCGTTGAATATCCGTCGATCGCGTTCGCTCTCGACGAAGGTGTGATTTCTTAGTGGGGCTTCGCGATGCAGGCCGAGGTTAATTGCCTGGTTCATGGCAATCCCGGACCAGAGATGGGATCGTGCAGACTGACCCGCCTGTTGATAATAGATGGTTAGCAGAAGGGAGGCCGCGATGTTGTCTCTGTTTACGTCCGTCGATGCTATGACTTGAATACCTGCATCTGTTGCCCAGGCCATCACTGTCTCTTCGGACTCCGGAGGAAAGGAGAATCTCCCCCCAACAGCACAGAGAGCGAGGACAATCGCCTCGGATAAGGTTCCATCGCGGATGGCAGTGAGCGTTCGGTCTCGGTGGAGAAAGGCATTGGCGCGATAGACATGAACGTGAAGAAAGAAAGCCACTGCAAGACGCTCCAGTCGATCCTGGCTAGGCAGATTGATTTGAGCGGGTTGATTAGACCTGTCCGCTTGGGTCCTACTGGGACTAGTGGAGTTGAGGATAGAGTCGGAACGGGTCGGCAACAAAGCATCGTGAACAGTATCAGGACCAAAAACATCCAACCCATTGTATGTGTTGACGAAACCAGTATCCATCACCAGATTCTCCTGTACCGTTTCATAACTGAACCCGACATGGCTTTCGTCGCTGGGAAGCTCAGGGGGAGATACCATAGCACGGTCATAGACAGGAGCAATGGTTCTCGACTCATCTTCCAAGGAGATGGCAGGGAACGGTGAGTGACTACTTCGAAGTCTTTGCATCAAGGACTGGGCAGAGGACGTCAGCGACCGTCCCTTATTCGTCTCGGGGTAACTGCATTCGTGGCCGTAGATGGCACAGCGGGTGCACGACGGGCGGGTCTTGGAGCATCTGGACCGTGCGTAGCGACAGGTAAAGCACGCGGGGGAACGGGGCCCGGCTCTGGTCTGTGGATCGGAGGGCCGACCGGCTTGATCAGAGAGAGATGCAGTAGCTGGTTGACGGATGAGCTATCAAGAGCATGTTCCATGTCCCCCCCCCCCCTCCCCCCCTCTTACGTCTGATGAAATGACTCACATCCCTGTCGTCTGGATCCTTGGCCCCATTGACACTCCACATCCAGGTTGCGGCAATTGTTGCACAGTGGATGTGTCTCATCGCACTTCACCTTGCGTGCACGACAGGTCAGGCAGCCTAGATGGGCCAAAGAAATGTCACACAACCGGTTCAGTCACAGACCCCAGCTGATCAAACTCACCCGTCTTGACGCGCTTTCGCTTGCGGGGGAGCCCGGACGAGACGAGCGGGTCGGTCTGACTGGAATCTGGTGGGAACTGCAAAATTTGCCGAGTAGGAGCTGTCATGATGTCTGACGGGGATCTGTCAAAACGGTCAGGATGGAACCGAGGCGAAGCGAAGCATGAGTTGGGAGAAGGAAAGCAGACAGAAAGAGCGGGGGAAAATGCGGAGGCGAGACTCGGCTGAGATTAGATCCGCCCGGCAACCCTAATCAAATGAGGGGTAAATAACCCCCGAACACGCTAACAAGCTTTCAGTATTATAAGCCGGGGTTGATATGTCCTGCTTTTCATCAATAAGAAATTGTCATTCTTTCACCGTCAGTCATAGTCGAAGATGGGCAGTACATTACCACCCGTACAAGTTGAGGGTGGTCTCATTCAGGGACTTCCCAGCCCCCTTGACCCTGGGATCACAATATACCAAGGCATCCCCTACGCGGCTCCTCCTACTGGAGCCAATCGATTCAAGCCACCTCAGCCCATTGTTCCCTGGGACGATGTCAGAGTATGCGATACTATCGGCCCGGTGTGCCCCCAAGCACCACCCGACCCACGCTACCCCAATGTTCTCAAAGGCCATCCCCAGTCTGAAGACTGCCTGTACCTGAACATCTACCAGCCCAGCAATGATCTGGGGACAAAGAGACCGTACCCCGTTTATGTCTGGTATCATGGTGGTGGATTCCGCGAGGGCGGCAGCGCAGACCCCAACTTTGACGGGACTGGACTGGCGCAAAAGGGGGTCATCGTCGTGGTGCCCTCCTTCCGACTGTGTAAGTCAACTTGATACGCTTCGCACCAGTGCCAGGCAAATCCACCAACTGACACCAAGAGCGAACAGCGATCTTCGGATACTTTGCCCATCCCGAACTCAGCGCCGAGTCGCCGTCCGGGACGTCCGGGATGGTCGGGATGCTGGACGCGGTGGAGGTACTGAAGTGGGTGCGATCGAACATCTCCGTCTTCGGCGGCAATCCCAACCAGGTCACCGTCGGCGGGCAGTCGGCTGGAAATGCGATGAGCCACACTCTCCTGTCCTCTCCCTTGGCGAAAGGGCTTCTTCACGGCGTGATCCTGCAATCCGGGCCCCGTTCGTTCCAGGAGCCTGCCCTCGCCAACGGACCCATGTCCTACCGGACCCTTCAGGAAGCGGAGGAAGACGGTGTACAACTTCTCCGCGAGCTCGGCATCAAGAGTGTCGACGAGTTTCGGAAATTCGACGATTTGGACAAGTTACGCGAAGTCTCCACCAAACGCGACCGGCGATACTGGGGACCTCCCCCCCTGTTCCGCCTGACTCTCGACGGCTACGTGATTCCCAAGCGCTGGAGTGAGATTCACGCTGGTGAACCACCCAACGATGTCCCCGTCATAGCGGGCATGAATAGCGAGGAAGGGGGCACCTACAACGAGCCGCGCTTCACCTACGAGGACTTTCTCGAATGCGTGGAGGGTCGTCTCGGCCCCAACTCGACTTACGGTAGGGGTAACCCCGCCTACGTCGAGCGATTCCACGAACTCTACCCCCTGCGCAACCAGGAAACCGGTCAGGGTCCGTTGGAAACGTGGAACCGGGCCGCTCGAGACGACACGCGCAACAACATCGCCCTCTGGGCGCAGGAGTATCACCAGAAGACTCGATCCGCGGTGTATGGCTACTACTTCACCCATCCCATCACCCCGTGGCGCAACTGGCAGCCGGATCACTCCCAGCCCAAAGTGCCCGGGTTCACCAACCAGAAGGGTCCGGTCGGAGGCGCGTATCACGGGGCCGAGTTCGCCTACACGTTCAACAGTCTGATCACGAACGACCTCCGCCCATGGACGGGGACGGATCGGCTGATCGGCGACAAGGTCTCGACCCTGTGGGCCAATTTTATTAAATACGGCAATCCGAACGCGTTGCAGGGTGCGTCTTCTCGTCCGGAGGGTGTGGCGGAGTGGCCGAGTCTCGTGGATCAACCGGACACTCTGCTTGAGTTGGGCGGAGAGTGGCAGACCATCAAAACGGTGGATGATCCAGCGCGCGCGCGCTTCTGGACGAACTACATTCGCGCTCAGAGGGCTTGGTGATTAGCGGTTGGTCTGACGTGCTCCGATCTACCGCTTTTATTATTACACTCAACTCTTGACATATTCTTACTACGAACTCATCGCTCCCACGATATTGATACAATATCTAAGATTTTTATTTTCTTTGAAGTAAATATTCTCCCAGGTAGCCTACTATATCTCTATCAATCATCATTTTACAGTTTTTTTAGAATGAAATTATGAGATCTTTTAAGAGAAATGCCCAATTTGTTCTCATCTTGTTTTTAACTTGGATAGAATTAACTTTCTGTAGAGAAATATATAGGTCCAAATCCGAGTCCATAGTTTCTTAAGAAGCGCGACCGAAGAATGAGGCGACTTGGACCCTCTCAAAGTTGGCCTTCCCTGAGGAAACTTAGTACTTTATCCACTAATATGCGCAAAGGAGGGATTACCCGTAGCTTAATATGTGAATTATTTATCCTCAACTATTATCAAGACGAAACAGGTTGTTCGTGCATCAAAGGCTCATATCATTCCGTCGTCGAATCCTTCAATTCCTTTTACAACAAGCCGAAAAGCGCCACCAAGCCAGCCGCAGCCACCGAGGCCGCCCCCGAAGCCCTCATCTCCGAAACAGCCGCACCCGTGGAAACCGCCGACGAGGAAGAAGCAGAGGAAGAGGAGGTGGAATTCGACACGGAGTCATCGCCGATCACACCGGTCGCATTCACCCCGGAAACATAGGTCGTTCCGTTCCGCGAGTACGACGTGCCCACATTCAATCCATAGGGCGCATCGTAGGGGAACGGCGAGGTGTAGTTGTACGTGGGTTCCTGGCCCTGATAGGCGTCCACGACGGCGGGCAGAACCCCGTAGCCCGCCGAGCAGGAGGCGTTGGTGGCGGGGATGGGCCACGTGGGCCGGTACTGGGAGTAGTCGGCCTCGGAGAGGGGGCCGGGCAGGGAGACATTCAGGAAGAGGTGGGCGTTGTCAACCGCCCAGTTGGTGTAGCCGACTTTGTCGGCGACGAACTGGAGGATGTTGGCGCCGCAGTCCCAGCGGCCGAGCGAGGGGAGCCCCCAGTTCGCCGAGGCGGTGGCGATGGTCGAGTAGTGCGTGTAGACGGTGTCGTCCTCGGTGCCGACCAGATCCTCGGGGACGGCACCACCGAGAAGAACGCTGAACACGCGGTTGCGCTCGGCGTACTCCTCGCTGGAGGGGACCCCGTAGGTCTCAGTTTCGTCGAAGGTCAGGAGCAGGAGGGTGTTGTCCCAGAAATAGGTATTGTTCATCAACTCGGACACAAAGCCGCGGAGCCACTGGGAGCCGAAGGTGATGTTTGTGTCATGCGCGTCGTTGGTCATGTCTGTTGAGGAATGTTAATTATGCTTTCTTAGGATGGGATAACCTGAGACAGATAGACATACTAGGAGTGATAAAGGCCCATTGCGGGAGTACGTGGTTATCGAGGTCGTCGTAAAAGGTCGTGAAGTTTTTGATCAGGCGCAGAGCAGTGTCATTACTGCTGATTGAGTCGAAGGAGACCAGGGGATTATGCTTGCGCATGTAGTCGTTGGCGTAAGTCACCTGGTTGGAGAAGTTGTATCCCTGGAAACCGGGAAAGGGCATATGCTCCTGGTACTCGCCCCACGAGATGCCTTTGGTGTTCAGGAGGTCTGCAATGGTGGAGACATTGGCGGGGATGTCATGAAAATCATCTGAGTTTTATTATCATTAGCCTCTATTATTAAGGAGTGGAAGAAGCGACAGGGAACTTACCATTGTCCATGCCGTAGTTGTCTCCACTGGCGGCAGCAACATAGTTGGGCTGCGAAGGATGACCGGTACCGTAGTAGTTGGTCAAGGTGATACCCTTACTGGCCAGCCATTGCTGGTTGGTATCGTTGGCAGCATTCTCATAGTCCTGTATAGAGAACATGAGCTTCAAATCACCTATACCACAAAGGCATGAACACATACCACATTCTCCAACCAGATCTGGTAGAAGCGATCGTAGGCCTTGCCAGTGACATTGGAGGTCCAAGTCAGAGGGACGGTCGTCGCCTGAGCTTGTCGAATATCAGACAAAGAAGGCTCCGTGGTGGTGATGGTGGCACCAGTGACCAGACCGGCCAGGGCGACAAGTGCAGCGACTGAATAAGCCATTGGGGCTGATCTGGCTGAAGGGGGCTGAGGACGAAGGCAAAAGAAGACTCATTCGAGGGGAGACAGCAGCGACTTAAATAATGGTGCAAGTTTAGTCTCACGCGCGCATCTGGCGATTCAATCCATTCTGTAGGAGTTCTCACCTGCTCAGTACCTGCCTACTATCTACCTTAGGGCTGGGCAGGTGCTTGACAGGAACAGACCAATGGTATGTGGAGATTGGTAGCACGTTTCTCACCTTGACTCTAGCTGAGTGGGGCGTGGCGGGGCGGGCGTGTGCTTATGCCTGCTCAAGCATCGCATTAGACCAACCGCCAGCCACTAGTCATGGCAAATTGGCACATGTGCTCGTGTGTGAAGATGAATCAAGGATGTGGTCTTGTGCATTTGCCATTCTCTTCGATAGCCATTGGACAGAGAAATCCATCTTCCGAGGGACTTCCGAAGTCGGCCCTGGCAGGCGGCGGTCTCCTTATTTCCGAGCTCGTGCGACCGACAGGTCCCGGAGCAAAAGCCAGAAAGCGTCGAACTTGTATTAACCCCGCCTTTTTTGCACATATCTTTTTACATCATATTTTATACTACCATTCACAGCTCTAAAGCAGCGCATCTTACCACAAGGTGTAGACAGTAGGGCCACTCAACCGTGCTTGAACCATTTGTTGAACGGGGTTGAGTGACTGAGTTGGTTAGCTGGTCAACCAAGAAACTTCTTGAATCATTGAATAGGGCCTCTTGATCTGGATGTTCACTTGATTTTCTTTTCCCTGTTCGACAGACTCATTCTCAGTCGATAACTTCGAAAAGTGACTCTATGCTGAGAATCAGCCATGTCACGTGATTGTTACTCGGGCTTTTCCGGGAGCAAGTCAAGATAAGGACTGATAAGCTCCATAAGACGGATACGCAGTAGCTCATCTATAGGAACCAAACCAGTTGTAAGAAGAGGTGAAATGAGGGGAGAAAAAACCCTTCAAGACACAGTGATCTAAGGAAGAATAAGTGACAGTTGTAACCAAAAGTCAATCTGCAGAGCGACGACTGCCGTCAAACTTACTTATCTCGGTTCCGATTAGAGGAGCCGTCGATCCGCTTTCTCTGGTCACTGAGTCTGATGACCGCAGCTCGTACGAAGAAAAGTTACTCCGTCCACTGACCATGTTAATTGAGCAAATCAAGCCCACTTCTATACCAAAGCACCAAGATCCAAACCCCTGGATTTTCCAGCTCTTTTGGGTTTCTTCTTAGCATTGTCTCCGAAAACAAAGGCGACAATGGCCCCAAGACTCTTCTCTTACCTTATTTATTAGCTAATCAATAGCGATAGATGTTGGATCCCCGGTTTTCGTTTGATGCCTTGGCCAGACCCTGCAGTGAGCTCCCCGGATGATCGCCGCTGCTCTAATTGGAGGGCTAGTGGTAGCTCTCGGAATTTGTTTTCCTCGTATCTGTGACATGGGATTCTGCATGCTTTGTTATGATCCTCAGCTTGGCACACCGATAGGGACCCATTCTCTACCCTTGACATATTTCTGTTGCATACAATGACGTTGTCTATAAGTTGCAGAAGGCTCCCCCCGCATAGCTCAGAATCATGTACCCATCAACATTAACGAACTACTCAATATACTATGTCTCGTCTAATCCTCCTCATCAGCCTCGTCGTAGGCCTGCTGGGCAAATTTGGCTTTGTGAGCCCGTCCAGGATCCATGCTGTGGCTGCACGGACTCACCAACGCGCGGACTGTACTCTCACCCTCATCGGGCTTGGGGAGAGTTAGTCTGCCGAATGGATCCTGGGTAAAAAGTCCACCGGACAGCAGGTCATTGTATCATTGAGTGCCGACAAGCAGGTCCTGCAGGTGCGATTTCGGCTCCGCGTTCGGGCATTCGGCGTCCCCGCCAGGGGTCTCATTGGAATGCAACCCACCCTGGGGATGGTCGAACCAGATCGACTCGGTCCCGCTCGGGGGAACGTTGTGGGTTGGCGGTCTCCCCGACTACAACGATATCAACGTGAACGCCGTCAACGTCGGGCCCTTCATCGCCTTTTTTGAGTGCGGACAGGTCCGTTTCAGGTACATCGTGGACGTCGACTACCGACTGACCGCCGTCCATTCGCATGTCGCCTGTTCACCGTCCCTCACCACGTGTTCCTGGACCAGTATGCGATCAAAATCGACGGACTGGCGGTCCAGGAGTATGAGACCCCTTCAGTGTCTGTGGACTGCAACAAGCCGTATATCATTGTGCATGCCAGGATCCAGAAGAAGAAAACGGGGACGACATGCCCTTCTCCCAGGAACACCGGGTTAGCTCGTCCGAGCGGTATATACTTAGTATCTTCTAACCATGTTTAAGCGACACGCCAGGAGAGTAGCCCCGGAACTGATCTCACCCGACTGCCAAGCCCACAATTCGGATTCCATGGTTACGCTTCAACTTCAGACACAGCCCGAATGCTTCTCCTCGACATCCGACCGGCAGATAACCCAGTAAGTGTCCAGGTCAACACCCTTTCTATTACAAGGATATAATATACATCACTATATTGACAAGATAGAAGAAACACGTCCAGCCAGAGCCCAAAGGACGGCCAAAAAGGATATCTGGACATGCCTGAGTTCTTCCGCCTACCCATCCCCCCACTCATCCTCACCAATAAGCTTAGGAAGACACACTCGCCTAAGCGCGATACACCCCGCGACGGCGCAAGCCGAGCAGCCCAGTATTCCGCGACTGCTGCGCCGTCGTCGTCGCCGTCTGGCTCGCCGCGGTGGCATCGAACGCCCAGATCGCCTGGAAGCAATGGGTATCCACCTGGGCCTTCTGGTTGTTGGCCTGGGCGTTGTAGGAGCTGTTGGCGGGGAAGAGGCCGATGATGTTGTAGAAGTATGCCTGGCGATCGTCGGGTCAGCATATCCACCTTCTGAAGTTGACAGCGAGGAAACCTACATCCACTGCACTTTCCAGCGTGCGCACATTCGACGGCACGCGATCCTTGGTCGAATTATCGAGGGACTTCAACTGCGTGGCGCTGGTCGAGAAGGCGTCCATGAGTTCGAGGAGGGATTGGACGAACTGGACCACAGTGCATTAGTACACGGTTCGTTGTCACGCGGGAAGCAAAGCAAACGCTTACGTTGGAGTACCCCTCGTACACCAACTGCTGCGCGGTCTGGTCGGCGATGACGGGGGTGTTGGTCATGAAATTGACGTTCTGGAGGACCTCGATGACGATGGTGCTCATTTCGGCGTAGACATCCTAGACTCCGGGCAAATGATCAGACCATGTAACTTATGTGGAACCTTAGATAGAAAACGCTAACCTGAATAGGGGAAGCGTCCGCGGTGGAATTAATTTCCAAGACCAGATCCTTGGCGGCGAAGCCTTGCTGCGCCAGCTCGTTCAGCGAGTTGGCGATTTGGTCGGAGGTCAGGGCGGCGAGGGCCCAGTGCGCGTAGGCGCAGAGGGCGATGATTACAGACAGAAGATAGGGAGCCATCTTGGTTGTTCACAAGAAAATGAGGGACTAAGTTGGACAGATTGGTTGACAGAGTGGGATTGGTGGATGCAATCCAGGGAACGAGAAAACAAATGAACGACGGTCGTGTTGTTCTGAAAAGAGTGGCAGAACAAGCTACGACAACAGCAACAGCAATAGCAACAGCAAGGGTGGAAGGTTCAGAGAATTCAAATAAGCAGCTCCCCTTTGTGAGAAGGAAGGGCGCCTCGTATTGTTTATATATGTGCGGGGATGACAATTGATCCGCTCCCCTGAACAATGCACGGACAATTTAACTAGTCTGGAATGGGGCCCCTTTACGGGCTGTGAGTCTGAGACCCCTGTTCTCCTTAGTCCGCATCGGGCTGGACGCACAGGCTCCGACATTCCGCCATTCCCCACTGACAGCCAGCATTAGGTAAATAATGTTGGTAGGTTGTTTCGATGAAGTGGCATCTGCATAGGCGAGCATATATTCATCATCGAATAAAGAAAAATTATATTCAAACAGCTAAGTCAGCTGCAAACCACAAATCACTCTAATCATACAATGCCCCATGTATGCTATGTACTTACTATAAACAGCAACAGCATGCCCCCGGGATAGATGCACCCGGATATATATCCAACGATTAGTAACTAAACAAAACAAACCAAGCCAAGTCACACGCTAGCCAGGCAAGAAGACAAAAAAAAAAAAAAAGAAAAAAAGAAAAAAATCACAACCACGCAATCCGATGCAATAAACGCAATCAAGGTTTCGAAAGCTGTTCTTTGCGATAGAAAAAGAGGCAAAGCACGTTGATGGAGAGCATCAGCAACAGACACACCCAAAAGTCGGCCTTACTCAGCCCGGCGGCCACACCCGCCGAGAAATCCGGGAAGACGTTGCCGGGGCCGAGCTTATCCGGCGCGGTGGCCCGGGCCAGGATCGTCGCCACCGACCCGACCACCTGCGCCGCCAGGAGGGTAAAGGTGACGTGGAAGCGAGTCATGGTGTTGAGGAGGATTATTCCGAATCCTGGGTTGGGTTAGTTTGTAGTTCTGGGGTTATATGATGCGACTGTGGAAGGGGTAGGAAGGAGACTTACCAACACCCTGGAGACTGTCCAGCACTCCCAACCAGAGCCACAGGGCTCTTCCAAGGATGGCCCCGGCCACTGGACCTCCCGCCCAGGGAATATACGTTGCGATGTTGGAGGTAGACCACAGCATCTGCGCCCAGCGCGGAGCGCCGAGACCAATGGCGAAGATCGGGAGGAACCAGGCATGTCGTTTGGAAAGGACGTGGCAGATCCAAAGGGCGGCCGCCCAGACCCCGATAAAGAAGAAGAGAACCAGTAGCACAATGTGCCACATCTTGGCATGTTTACTGGACCAGAGGTATAGCCAATTGCGACCGTACGGGGCCGAGAGCCAGTAGTTCGAGATGAACACCATGTAGAAGAACCACTGCAAGATTGGAGATTAGAACCAGGACTGGTTGTAGGGAAAGGAGGGCAGGACATACAAGAACGATGCGACGCCGGAAGAGCGAGAGGTAGAATGTCGGCACTCGTCCGGGCGTTTGGCGGTAATACGACGGCAGGCCAAAGAACACCAAGCCCCCCAGTAGCCACAGGAAACACGCGAGACCGACGCCAATCCCGAGCAATGCATGCGGGTTGGTCATGCTGAGGCTGAATCGCGTGCTGCCCTCTTGGTTGAGACTCGCCATCCAGCTACCCCAGTACCAGAGAAAACTGATGCATAGCTGCTGGCTGCCTTGGATGACGGTGGCTCGGTAGATCCAAGAGCTCAGCGGCGCTCCACCTGGATAGAAAGGTCAGCTACAGATCGAACGTTTTGACATCGATTTCCTAGTCAGTCACATACCTTCATCTCCAAAGTTCAGAGCAAAGAAGATCGATCCACTCGAAGAGGCAAATGAGTAGAAGCCCGTTCCCACATTCTGCAGCCAGGTTTGGCTTGCACCGCCGGAGATAGGACCGGCGAGACCGACGAAGAGGAATGCAAATCCGTACATCTACGAAGAGTTAGCTCCGACGCTTCTAGGTCAGACAAAATACAGTGAACAAGATACGTACCAAGAAAGGGATGGTCAAGACGTAAACCGAGGGCATCAGTCGGAAGGCCATCCACCATACAATCGACGACCCGAGATAAATGGATGCGAGCGCATACAGCTTCTCTGCCGTCTCTCCGATCTGCCCATTCAAAAGCGTGATCTGATAGGAGTTCAAGGCGAGGATTTGGCCCTACCGAAATTTGTCAGTCGATTGAAGTTTGTTCAAAAAAGATTGGCAGTGGGGACTCACAATAGCAAGAACAATCGAATAAACGGGCCAATCGCCGATCTTCATCAACATGAACCGCTTCAACCCCGTGGGGGGCACATAGTCCTTGGGCAGGAGGAACTGGCCCGCGTTGGGATCCTCCGCCGGACCCATCAACCCGGGGGTCTGCGGGGGGCTGTTGTCATTGACCTTGAAGCGGAAGACCGAGGGCGAGGGCGAGGGCAGCGGTGACTTGCCCAGCTTGACGTCGCGGTAGCGATTGAACCAGTCCTTCTCGCTCTTCTCGAGGAATTCCTCGATGCACAGCTGGTCCTCGGAGTTCTTGCCGTTCAGGTCGGCCAGCTTCTTCTCGAACTTGTCGGCGTACTCGTTGTTGACGTCCGTAAAGAAGGGGCTGACCTTCTGGAGGTTATAGTCCTGTTTCTCCTTGACGATGTCGTCGACACTGACGAGACTCATCATGGACAGGTTCGGTCTGCGACCCAGTAACCCGTCTTCGGGGCCGGCGCCCAGGGTTGGAGTGCTGGCGCCCGAGTTGGCAAAGTGGGGAGGGGTGTGCGGTGCGATCGACATGTTTTCGAGCTCTTCACCCTCGTTCTTGAAGGAGTACACCACCCGAGGTCCTGCGCGAGGGATCGAGGACAAGGGTCTACGTCTTGCTTCAGTGTCCATGTCAGGATCGTTACCGGCCAGACTCAGGTTAGAAGGCAGGATTGCGGGCAGCGAGGGCACGCGGCTGTGGCCGGGTCGGGGTGCACCGAGTCTCAGATCGGCGTTGATCGCCCGGCTGGGCGGGCGTGAGATGGTCGAGCTGCGGGATCGGCTGTGTTCGCGACTGGTGTCGGGGCTCAACGAGAGGTGCATGTTGCGACTGCGATCGGGGACCAAGGTACTGGTGCTGGAGATTCTCCAGGAGCTGCGCTCATTGCGCTTGGAGTGCTTCTCGTGCTTCCGGATTGAGGTGGTCTGCAGAATGCCGAGATCCTCGACCCACTGCGCTACAGGGAAGCGCTGCTTGCCGGAGCGGGCGCGCATCAACGCCCGTGTCTCTTGGGATGATCGCAGGGCATCGTTGATAGCCAGCTTGAATTGGTGGGTGAGGTGCTTGGTTGTCATCGATTCACTATACTTTCGTTTAGTTGTCTGCACATGCATAACGTGTCTGGGAGGAAGAGACTCACATCGTGAACCACCATCCAGGCATTTGTCCGAGACCACCGACGCTGTTGACACAATCGTTAGCATTGGCAGTCAAACTAGGGCTGACGTTTCAATCTTACCGTGATCCGACACCCAAAGCACCCTTCCGCCCAAACTCAACAGCCACCAGGCCAAATGGTTCATCACGCGAAGGAATCAGAGCGAACTCCGCACCACTGAAAATGAACGGCGGCAAAGCCGTGAATTCCGGCTTGGAATACACGCGATCGGGGTACAGCTCCATGAGCCGGTTCAGCTTCAACGCAGCAAAGCGTCCATAGAGATCGATGACCGGCCCGATACAGATCAGCTGAACCTTGGGGTGAGCGTCCAGAATCGAGGGGAAGATATCCGCGATCAGGTCTACTCCCTTTTGCATCGACCACCGTCCAACAAAGACAAACAGCTCAGCTTCGGGGTCCACCTTGAGCCCGGCCCATTCCTGCGCCTGCCTTTTGAGCGGGGCACGGCTGGCTTCGAACTCTGCATCGATGGTCACCTCTTCTGGATTTTGATTCGCGTTATTATCCCACTCGGCGAGGTCAGAGGGATCCGGGTTGGGGAGAGCACCGATGCTCTTGAGTCCCCAGAAGATCGGGTACCGAGCGTAGGATCTCTTGCCGTATTTTTTCGAGACACCCACGGCGCCGAACCCGTTCTGGTGGATCTTGAGGTAGTTGGCCGCGCAATGGAGGAGGTTGAACACATCGCCGAACTGCACGTACTTCTTCACCACCGCCTGGTCGAGGTTGAACACCTTGCAGACTTCTTGAATCTGCTGGACGGTTTGCATGGGCCATAGGCCCTGGAATTCTGCATTGTGGAGAGACAGACAGCATGGGATCGTGCGGGGGAGAAGATAGAGGGGGGCGGCTGCGCCGTGGTAGTCGTTGATGTGGTAGAGGTCGATAGCAGGGAACCGTTTGATGGCTTCTGCAATGCATTGGTTCCAGGCAGAGTAGAAGATGGCGGAATCCAGGTCGTCCATGCGTGCGGGGTACGGGTCGGATTTCGACTGGGCCCGGAAGACGGGCGCGTCGAGCAGAACATACGTGATGTTGTGCAGCCGATGGTACTGGACGTCGACTTGGTACTTGTTCCCAAGGACAGTGACGACCATGGGATCCTGCGGATCGTCGCGGGGGTAATCCACCCCTCCCACACAGGGGACCACCCAGATCAGCTCTTGGTGCGATAGGTGCTTGCCCATCAGCTGTGCCATTACTCCCAGCCCGCCGATCTTGATCTTGATGGCCCAGTCCTCGATGTCGTACTCCATCGTAGCGATAAGCACGGTGCGTCGGCGGACATCCACCGTGGCGCCGATGACGCTGCCGCTGTCAGACACAGACGGACTGACATTCGCGCGACCGATCGCGGCGGCACTCGCTTCCCCGTCATAAGGACGGCTCCTTTTCTGGAAGACACCGATGAGGGGTGCAAAGCTCGACCGCTTTTCCGTGACACCGATCTGGTTGAACTTGACCTGGTAGAACGCCTTCAGGTACATATATACCGCGCCGATCGCGGTCGAGATAGGAAGAACAGCCAACAGAACGAACAGGGCCAGCTGCACCCACCGCGACCCCGTCGGGGTGGCGTAGACCCGGAGATCGCTGTCATCCACGGACAACTTAAAGGACAGATATGGAGATGGGGGCGGGATGGTGACGTTGAAGACATTGCTTAGCAGGGTGATAGGGGGCACCTGATCCAGCACGTTGTCGCCATCGAGATCCCCAAAGACCTGCGTCTGATCCAGCGTTCCGTCCTCGTTGATGCCCCAGGCATTGAAGGCAACCTGAACGGGCCACTCGCCCATAAAGTTGATCTCCCACCGACCGGTCAGATTACTGAGAGTCATCTTGTTGGAGTAGCCGGCGTCGTAGCCGAACTGGTTGAACTCGCCCTCGATGAAGAGATTGGGGAAGCGCCGCGGGGGCTTGTACTCCCACTGGCTGTCGCCGTGCTGCCAGTGGTCACTGCTTCCGGCCAGCTTGCTCCAGTACTGGGCGATGATGTGCTCCCCGTCCCAGGCTTGTCGCGCGGGCCCGCTGAAGTTCTTGCCGGGGATCGAAGTGTTGAACCCGGTGTAGGTCATCCAATCACTGAACGTGGCCCCGAAATCCAGCGAGTAACGCCACTTGTCCGCACCAGGGGCTTGTGGCCGCACGGATAGAGCCCCTGAATCAGAGGATGGGACTTCAAACAGGAGTGTTCGGCTGTAGTTGGCCACTTGCGGCCAGACCATGGGGTTGTCCAACTTTCCGACACGGAAAAGGAAGTGGTCGACGGACTAAGTGATTTGGTTAGTCTTTGGACATAGGAGCTCTGCGTACCGGAGGATGTACTCACGTTTGTGGATGAGTTTCCATTCTTTGTGGTCACATTGCTAACGGTGACCTGATGAACTCCCGGGTATACGTTCGACAAGTCGGCCTCGTAGCTGAAAACACTAGTGAGTGCACCCGGCCAACCTGCCACTTCTTTTTCCGCAAAGGATGTGCACGAGACGGAGCTGTTGTCCAGCTGAGGAATCTCGTCGTTGAGCGCCTTCGACGCGATCGTCAGCGACCTAGTGATCTCGTCACAATCCATCTCCTGGGAGAACTCCAAGCCGATCCGCACAGTGTCACCAGTGGTGCTATTGGGCACGAGACGCGCGTCATGTCCCGGGGTGAAGCTTGTGATGTACGGCGAAGGCTGCACGAATTTGTTCTTCGGGACGAAGGCCTTGAACCCCCAAGCCGGCATTGTGAGGTTAGGATAACACCCATTTGGGAGCTTCGACCCTTCCAACCTGCCCCATAGTCAGTAAGAGCACCACTACTCAAGCTCCCACGGAGGACTACCATACCCAAGCGTCTTTGAGCTGTTGACCAGCGTATACTCATCGAACGGCGGAAAAAGGTTCTTGACCGTGGTGCCCGCGGGAAACGGCGAGATCAACGCGTCCTTGGCACTGCAGTTGAACTCGTGATGCACCGTCTGGTTATCGTTCGCATACAACAACCAAACACTCTGGTTGCCCTGGCCTTGGCCGTCGAAATTCTGCATGTCGGCGAAGCGCGAGCGCAGTACACTCCACATGCCGGTCTCGGTCGGCGTCCCGTCACTACCGGGCAGGTAGATGTCGAAAGTATGGTTGGACAGTTGCTGCAGGTACCAGCCGTCGTTCAGCACGGGGTAGTTCTGCCGCATCTCAAACATCAGCTTGATGAGGCCCCGCACGGGGTGCGAGGGGTCCCGGTGATCGAGGCTGACGGAGTCGTCCTCGCAGCCGGTCAGGGCGCTCTCGAACGGCATGTCGTAGTACTTGGACGCTCCGATTTTGTAGCATCCGTGCATCTGCCATGCTTGTGCGGAGGACATGGGTCCACGGCCGAAGACTATTGCAGTGTTAAGGATCAGGGCCCGCTGGACAAGAAACGGGATGGGAATGCCTTACTGTAGTTATCTGCCTGATTGTCCAGAACGTAGAAAGCCTGCTCCTCGCCCCAGGAGAGGATGGGAATTCCGGGCATGAGCAACGAGACAACGTACAGTCCGAGATTCTGCTTGTGCGTGCCATTCGCGATCGCTGGCCACCGAAAGACGTCCTGGTTCGTGACACCGAACAGGTGACGGGGGTCGAATTTACCGGTGATCGTGTTAACCATGTCGTTTGTCTGCACAAGACCATTCCAGGTTTCTACAAAGTTGACCGGTGGGTCGCCTTCAGCCGTGTAAACACCGTCCAACCTGAATGCAAGCAGTTGTTAACCTCAACTCGCCTCTAAGAAAAAGGAGAGGGGGGGGGGGACTACGAGGGAAGCGGATACTAACCCTAAGAACCGACTCAACCCACGATACAAAGTGTAGTGAAAAGCAGCCCCGTCCAAGGCGGATCTTTCAGCCGGTCGCAAGAAAAGATCCTGGGTTGCATTGTTTGTCTTGTTGGTCATCATGAAAGCTTCTGTCATGTTGGAGATGGTTTGATTCGTCTGGTGACCGCGACCAATGTACAGCGAGCCGAAGGCGTTTCCCGCCACGATTTCCCCGGGGAGGTAGAAGTTGTCCTTGCCCACCTCCTGGGCGCATTCGCGCATCGCCTCCGACCACTCACCCAGGGAGTCCAGGGTCACTTGCAGAGCCTTATCCACGCGATAGCCATCAATGTCTAGCATCTGGATGGTCAGACACGAAAAGTGTTTGATCTTCGCCAGAACGTCCGGTCGCCATCCGCGGAGACGGTCCTGCACGAAGGCGAACTTGGAGATCTGCCCTTCCCATTCGGAGTAGTTGCCAAACGCCGCGACTTCACCATACTACAACAATAGTCATGAGGGGTTAGCGCGACTTGACACCTTGACGGCAGTAGGGAGGGTCAGGCGAGGGGGAGGGGAGATTTTACCTGATCAAACTCACTATTCCGACATGAAGCACCCAGGGTTGTGGTGGTCAAGCCAGTTCCATCATCATCCCAGAACCGCGGATACTCCCAGGGACATTCGGCCTCGACCTCGTTTCCGGGCTGGAAATCCCAATATCGACGATCGTACTTCCATACATAGTCATACTCGTTGGGGTTGATCGGCGCGGACCTGTTCAAGAAACCCTGAAAACCGACAAGATCGCCCATGCTGTCCCCACCACGATTAGCTGATGACACTACAATATTTCCCGGATATGAATCATCACACTTACGTCGCAAAGGTATTGTCGAACAGAACGTAGATGCCCCGTCGATGAGCCTCTGATATCATGGTGCGCCAGTCTTCGATCGTACCGTAGTGGTGATCCATGAGCGTCAGATCTAGAGGCGAATATCCATCCGCACCCCAGGGCCAGTTGATGTACGGTGTGCCAGCGAGGTAGACGCCCTAAGCTTTGGTCAATTTATTCTAATCAACATTCACTCCGACAGCAGCAAGCTTACCTTGATCCCCATACCCTGAAGGTAATCGAAAGTATCCACCAAACCAAGCACGTCGCCACCATGACGGAACTGGTTGGAGGTTAGGATGTGTTCCCACTGCGTACCGTTCGCATCGTCATTACTCGGATCACCGTTCACGAATCTGTCGAGGAAGATGGTGTAGAAAGGGAACCGCCAGTTTTCCGGTGAGGGGTTGTAGGTGTGACCATCCCACAGGCCCGAGTAGTCAAGAGGGTCTGTCGCTGTCTGATTTTGGTTGAGATTCCAGTTTGCTTCTTCTTCAAGGTAGGGCAGGGATAGTGCAAGAGGAGTTACCAGTGCAACGATGGCAAGGTAACGAATGATGGGGTTGAACAGCTTCATGGCGCACAGTGAATGTCACTCCTATAGTGACATCCACGGAGCAGCAGACTGTTGGAAGCCTCGAACTGCGGAGAGAAAGAAGCAAAACCTCCTAGGAACTCATACAAGCAGCAATAAATCCAACGTGAACCAAAGAGAGTGCAAAAGGTATCTCATAGAGAAAAAGCGATAAATTGGCTGAAATATTCTCAGAAGCGCAAGACGAGCTTGAGAAGCATATTCGCGTAGATAACGAACCCTCCGCAGCGATAAGGCGATCCATACCGTAGTCATGTACAGTCTCGCCGAGTGAGGCAGTCGAAAGCAACGTCCTAATTTTAGCGGCTCTGTTGGAGGCAAAAAACGCCATCTTTTCGGGGGTGGGCCTCTTCTCCAGCATGTTCGTTATCCCAACGAAGTTTTCAGCTGAGAGACAACCACGCCACCTTGCTCGGGCCTCGACACCCAGGTTCCAGGCCCAAAAGAGACGCCTCATGTCTCGTATGGACTGGATCTGACATGCATCGAATATAGGTCACTTGGAGTGGTCGAAATGGGCTGGCCGAGTGTACGAGGTGGGTCTGTATCAGTTGCTCCTCGCCCATTCCAGCGGGGACGTCTCCCTTACAGCTCATGCACCGGACAACCCATGGGGAGGGAGGGAGGGAGGGGAAAGGATGATTCATGCAAGTTGATACAGATATATATTGATACATGTTCAACATCGAAGCTTGACGGGTTCTCTACGATGGTGTTCATCATACCGGGTTGGAAATGGCTGCAAGGGCAAATTTTCCCATCCGACAAGTCATATATTTCTAACCCGCGGATCGGCGAGAAAACCATCGATGAGACCGTCAGTACGGAGTACCCCCGTATGTACATGGAGTACGGGAGGAGTCAGTGAAATGTATGCCCGACCGGCTAGCACGCCCTCAATGGAACACGTCATAGGCGTTAACTTAACTAACGAAGTTGACTTAGCTGATGCTGATACACAGCCCTTTTGCGGACAAAGGAAGCGAGCCAAGGAGAAAAGCCCAGAATACAGGATCGGATGGAGAGATAGTCCGGGTTCCAGGTTGTGATAACAAGGGCAGATAAGGAGCTGACTGTCCAGTCGCGGGAATGGCGGGATTTTTCCAAGGTTGGCAGTGCCGGGGAACGAAGAGATCCTCGAAGACAGACTAACTTAAGTTATCTATCTGACAGTCGTCTTCTGCCTTGTATCTGGGCTGCCGATCGGGCTCGATGACAGGCTCAGGGCAGACAGAGCTGGTCAACGGGCCGAACCACTCTTCATTACCGGTTCATACCACGTCCAGTACCAATACCTGTATTCCGATTACTTTGTACCCTTCCCGTCCCTTAGGCCAAGATCCTAGGATAATCCAATCTAAAAGCAATCTAATGATCAACATTATTAACTTAGCCAACTGGGACTAATGATTAAGGTATCAATCCTAGGCTGCTAGAATACCAACGTAGCGGTCGCATATATGAGATCTGGTACTCCGTACTCCGTACTCCGTAGATAATGAACTTATATGACTTGATCACCTAGTCACTTAATTCGCGTAGGGCAACTAGAGCATTGCCAACTTCATCCATCATTCTGACCCCCATACTTTTCCTTTCTCACCGAGTTGGTTATGTTAACGTCACCGATGATGAGCGGGCGGTGGTGGAGAAGGGCGTTGTTGGTTGCAGCCACTTTGGCGGACTGGACGGTAAGGGTTGAGGCCGCCTCCAGAGATCAATGGCTGGGTCGCTCCGTCTACCAAATTGTTACCGATCGCTTTGCTCGAACCGATAACTCAACCACCGCCGCTTGTGATGCAGCACAAGGCAATTACTGTGGGGGCTCGTTCCGCGGCATCATCAACAAGCTCGATTATATCCAGGAACTCGGCTTCGATGCAATCTGGATCTCTCCGGCACAAAGCCAAATATCAGAACGAACCGCGGATCTTTCAGGTACGCTCAGGAGATCATGCAACTGTCCCATGAGACTGTGAATTTGCTCCTCAGGACTAACCTAGCCGTCTCCACGGATAACAGCATACCATGGCTACTGGCCCAACGACCTCTATTCCATCAATTCCCACTTCGGTACCTCCAATGACCTCAAAGCTTTATCCTCGGCCTTGCACAAGCGTGGGATGGTGAGTCACCATGGCCACAAACCCAGAAGTGTCAGACAAGACTGAAAAAAAGGGAATAATAGTACTTGATGCTGGATGTCGTGGTCGGGGATATGGCCTGGGCGGGGAATTCCACCACGGTCGACTACAGCACGTTCAACCCTTTTAACGATCGGAAATATTTCCACGACTACAAGCTACTCTCTTCGGACCCCACAAATGACACTTGTGTTTTGGATGTGAGTTTCTCTCTTGGATGGCTGCAGGGGAGGTGCTAAAATGTGCATCAGTGCTGGATGGGAGACAATATTGTCTCGCTCCCAGATCTGCGAAACGAGGACGAGCAGGTTCAGCGCATGCTGGACACTTGGGTATCGGAGCTGGTCTCAAACTACTCTGGTGAGTTCTATGTTTCATGCGGTGTCTATGATTTTTTAAATGACGCCTGTGTGGGAAGTCGATGGGCTGCGTATCGACAGTGTCTTGAACATTGACCCCGACTTTTTCTCGAGCTTCAACAAATCCGCGGGGGTTTTCCTTTTTGGCGAAGGTGCGACAAAGACTGCAGCAGACATTTGTCCACTGCAGTCTGACCTAAACGGACTGCTGAATTATCCGTTGTGAGTACGCGCATCCAGACGATTTGGCAGAAGGAGTGTTGACGCTTTCAGGTATTATATCCTCACCAATGCCTTCAATACGACACACGGCGACCTGAGCGCCATTTTCCAGTCTATTGACTACACCAAGTCACTGTGCACGGTGAGAATTGGCTGACCCGTGGAATGATGATCTGAAACTCACTATTGGCAGGACGTCTTGGCCCTGGGAACGTTCACATCGAATCAGGACGTCCCTCGCTTTGGCTCGTATACTTCGGATATATCAGTAAGTTTAGTCACAGCCCCCAGTGTGAGGATGAGCCTACCTAGTCTAATCTTGTGGCCGTCGAACAGCTTGCTCGCAATATTCTCACCACCAGCATGTTGGCAGACGGTATACCCATTCGTATGTTCCAGCTCTCTCCCCACCTAGACAACTAGTCTGAAGTACTAAGCGGGTCAACGCAGTTTATTACGGTGAGGAGCAGCACCTATCGGGGGCATTTAACCCGGTGAATCGTGAGGCTCTCTGGCGCACGAAATACTCGATGGATTCGACCTCCCTCCCGTCACTCGTCCAATCGCTGAACCGCATTCGATCATATGCCAGCGGGAATGGCGAACAGTACACGCTCAAGTCGCAAGCTGGGCGTGACTATCTCTCGTACCTGTCCTTGCCCATCTACAACTCAACCAACATTCTGGCCATCCGCAAGGGCTTTGCTGGCAATCAGGTTGTGAGCGTCGTATCTAACCTGGGAGCCAAGCCCGCCACCAAAGCCACCACCAAATTCACCCTGGGCGCCGACGGCACGGGTTTCCAATCCCGACAGAACGTGACGGAGATCCTTTCTTGCAAAACATTTGTCACCGATGCCAGCGGCAATCTCACGGTTGACCTCAGCTCGGACGGCGGTCCCCGGGTGTACTATCCTACTGACAGCCTGAAGAAGAGCACCAATATCTGTAAGGATGAATCCTCAACCGGAATCTCGAGTAGCTCGTCAGCCTCGTCAGCAAGCCCCTCGCCCTCCACCGGGGCTCAGTCTTCCTTATTCGGTCTGTCGAGGGAGATAAGGACGGTGCTGGTGACGGCAGCCATGGCCACCTCTTACTTAATCATCTAATCCTGCCAACTGCCCCTCCTTCATCATTTCCTCCTCCGATTCTTTTCCCCCTTTCTTTCTTTCTTTCTTTCTTTCTTTCTTTCTTTCTTTCTTTCTTTTTTTTTTTTTTTTTTTTTTTTTTCCTTTTTCGTTGTCGATTTGTCGTGTTGATCTTATTATTAGATGGTCGAGATTCTGCCTTGACGAAGACAGATTACATTTGACTTTGCTGCGATAATTACAATAATTCACTACTATAAGACATTAATTCAAGTGTGGGCGCATTTTTCTGTTTCTCATTGCTTTTTCAATTTGAACATCGTCGTCCGTAGCAGCGATAGCTTTTGCAGTGTGTGGCTCTGAAATGTATCCACGCTGGTTGCGAGTCCTTAAGCATGTCCTTCAATAGCCATACCTCTATTTCACACGCAACGCCATACATTTGTATGATTGTATGATTATCTCGGGATTTCCGACCGTGCCCAAGCTTCCAAATTTCCGTGGGTCGCCCTGACTGTCGGGCACAGCCACCAGCTCCCGTCGGCTTCGGTTGCCCCCAACCTACGAACTACGGCAGTTTGTTTGACAGTTGGCGCAGATACTGACTTGACCAATGTCATTTCGAAGGGGAATCTTACAGTCAGTACGGGTCATAGATTACAGACGTGACAGAACAATACACACAAAAATAGAATGACAAACTTGATGGCTCCGATTCCCAAGCCTTATCGGCATCGCCGGATTGGAGACTTGCCTTTCTTAGCGCCGCCCTAGCGCTGACATCAGAAGACCCCTGGTTAGTGCGAAGCTTGAGTCCTTTTATCGGTAAGGGTAATTTACCCCATCTGATTGGGAAGATATTGTGGAATTATCCCAGCACATCATGACAGATCACTGATTCAGTCATCGATCCTTTTAGTCCCCGTTTGTTGTCATTGACGTGGGCACCGGGATGGTGATTGCGTGACTATTCGCCTCTGCTTCGGTCTCCACAGGCGAGGCTCAGCTCCCACTGGAGATCACCTCGTATTGCTGCTCCCTGCTCTCCAAGGCCCAGACAATCTGCGTGTCTCATTCTGTCGGGCTTCACCTGGAAGGGTGTTGACATTTGAGTCCGTATATGGTTTTCTTCCAGGAAGTACAGATAGCCATCAGCACACTGCACAAGTATTGTCTGCTGTATATATAGTTGTTTTCCTGGCAAGTCGTGAGACGTTCTTTGTAGCTGTAGTAGCCAGCATACTCTGTTCCTGTTGCTTCAAAATGCGTTACTCCTTCACACTCGCTTCTTTGGGCCTGATCTCCTCGGCTCTGGCCATCACTATCACTACTCCGTCATCAGACACGGAATGGGACTTTTCCACCCCAAAAACCATCAAGTTCACCAGCGACTCCAGTGATCCTGAGTATATCAGTATCATCCTGCGAACTGAGGATGGCTCCTTCCAGACCAAGTTGGCGGACAACGTGAAAACCTCCGAGGGGGAATACACGACTCAACCCAATCCTAGCATTTCCAACGGGTATGCAGCCTTAGCCAAGAGACATCGTGATTCTCGCCAAGATTGGAATCGCTGAGTTGACTTTGCCTTCGTGGTACCTTAGAGATGACTACGAGATTCAGATTATTGATTCATCAGGCCAGCTCGCCGTGAGCCCGGTGTTCACAGTCGAGAAGGGTGCTTCGAACGATGGTACAACGTCCTCATCCTCATCCTCCTCATCTTCTTCTTCCTCATCGACCACTTCATCGTCCTCAACGTCCACCTCCACAACCTCCACCACCTCCACTACTTCCTCCTCTATATCCAGTGAGATCACTTCCACCTCAATCACCACCTCCATCACCACCTCCATCACCACCACCACCACCACTCCAGGATCGTCGACACCTGCGTCGTCGATCACTCCTTTGTCTTCTTTAGGCAAGAACCTACTTCATACACAGCTGCAAGATGGTCATACTAACCTGGCTGCTGTTCTTGTTACAGGTACAAGTACCGCGGCTTCGTCGAAGGCTACAATCACCACCGCATCCTTGGCGTCTAGCTCCAACTCCACCAGCACTACCGCGACTGCCGCCGCGCAGCAGTCGGTCGGTGCCGCGGCGTCTACCTCCGGTACTACAAAGGGGGCGCTGGCTCTGCTTGGTGCGGTGATTGCGCTCTTCTACGCCTGATGTTGATGAGATGCAAGATCATTGAAGCGTGCATGCATGCGCTCATGACGATGGTACGAGCGAGGGGGTTTGAAGGGTTAGGCCATTGGGATCCCGGAATCTGCCATGCTTCATACGGTAGTTTCGATAAACAGTTAGCAAATTGAACAAGTTACTACATTAAATTCATCATAAACTTCAAGTTATTGGCAGCATACTTTGATGTACCCTTACGAAGGGGAGTGTATTCTTCGATATATTGGCTTGGTTGACTGCGGGATGTTAACTACTTGTGATCGCGTAGTACCCTATCTTGCTCGAATCTGCGATACTTCGGAAAAGTCCCCCTATATCACTCTCCTTGTACGACATCGCCCTTTGCAGAGATTCAAGGTTCATCGATGTTTTATTGCAGAAATATTGCATCGCGGTGTCTATAATACTGGACGACAACGGGGGTAATAGAGACTTATGCTACCACGTACAGAGTAGCATGGTTCGATTTCCCATTCGATAGGCCGTGACTTTGTCTTAGTCTTCAACTCTCTATATTTCAGCACATAGGTCGCGCGGAAAATGAGATTTGTAACCCATTGAGGGGGATTCGGCAGAAGCGGGACCAGCGTGCATAAGTGCACCTGCAGTTTCTCCCACTATCCGGAATTCCCCCGCACACCGCAACTCCTCTTCCTGTTAGCTAAAAAATTTTTCGGTCCTTGAAAGAATGTTCTTCGGAGATGCAAAGTTTCATCGGTATGTTTGGTTTAAACATGCATATTCTACTGGCGAATCTTCGTGATGTCACTGGTTCGGGCCTGTCGACTCTGGAGCTACGAAATATTTCTCACCGCTTTGCGAGCTTTTGCTGATTATGGCCATGTCTTACCTGGTGAGATATGTCAGCTCGTCTGAGTTGCCTGTCTCGATTATTGCGTCTGCTGCCGACAGACAATGCAGAAGCTGAAAGTACCTTCACGTCTTACGGGCTGGAACTACTAGGTAGCTTCTGTGATCGAATCCCGACATATGGGTAGGTGGCCGAACGGTCGCCGAAAGCCGTCTAACGCGGGAGTCTAGGCACACGCCAATACCAACCAGTCAAGAGAATCAATGAGCCCTCTCGAAGTGCGTGGGTTGAGGCATGATGATTGCTAATTATAAAAAGCAGAAGCAAGGTAGACTCCGTCTTCTGAGACAGCTTCTGAAGTTGGCAACCGCTGCGGATTTTCTCCTTGGACACCGCCTTGATGCGGTCGGGTGCCTTGTTTCCATGCGGACTGCTGCTTGGGAACCTGCGTCAGAAGCCAACTCCCCCTCATCTATTATTGGAACTCATTCGCTCATCAGCAGCAATCGTAGAATTAGGCAAGTTGGTCCTGGTCCTGCTTCAGGCTTCTGCGGTGCACTGCCAGGTCGGAACTCAATACAACAGCACCATCTGTGAGGCTTTCCGCTGCCAAGACGCCCGCTTCTGATGATGGAGGAGTCAATCTGACCTGCCTGCGCGATAGACCTCGGCGCAGCCTTTGGCCCACTCTTCCTGGGGTTCCAGTAGGAACGGTGCTCTGGGTTGGTTTGATCCCATGTGAACTTGGGACGCCTTTAACTGGTCTAATGCCTCGTGAGAACAGTACAGTCAGCATGGATTTCAAGAAATTACCCTTGAAGTGTCTGTGACCACAATGATTCGTCCCGATAAACACAATCTCGTATACTTCCCCTTCACAAGAGTCTGACGCCATGGATCGTGGCAAGACCCTGGCTACTCCACCGCGAAGGTTCGACTTTTTACTGGCTTACTGATGATCTTGGCAACGCTCGGGCCAGAGTAGATATGAGTCCCAGACGTTATCGGACACGACCTGCCTTATCAAAACCTGGCCGCCGAGCTCTCCTTCGGGCAGACTAGCTTCAAGGCGATAAGGATTTGATCCTTCATTCGAACTGAAGAATTGGTAATTGTCAGCATACCGGTACAAAGGCTGCGATCGTTTTGCTTCAGCACAGCACCGCAATGAACTATCGCTTGCTGCCTCGCCATCCTTCCAAGCGCAGTTGTTTAGAGGTCATGCAAAGGCTGACCTGGGGCACTACCAGACTGGTAAGATTGTCCTGCCCGTTTTGGCTCGCTTAACAGACTCAGTTTACATCTAGATGCAACTCAGAGCTCTCGACGGTAGTGATGTCAACAGTCCTACAGCTCATTTTGCCGGCGCTTCTGTTACCACACACCCTGTAAATATCTCAATTTACTCGATTGAATACATACTTTGTGGGTCAGCCGTTCATTGATTTATTATACAAACACAATGACATACAACTATAATGAGCATCCGCTTTATATAGATCTCTTCTAAGACAATGATAAATCCGGTTGATCTAGATCGCTGTTGATCAAAGGTTCGACACAGCTACGATCGAGAATCTCGACCTTGTGTGGAAATGTATATATGTACCAAGGGATTCGGGAACTCAAATATACCCCAGTCATGACACCAACTGGAGCCATACCCTATCTGACTGTGTATCTCATGGCTTTGATATCTCCACATAACCTTCGTCCATGTCATAACCTGACAATCAAGCTCCGACAAAAAGTGTTATGCAACATGGCGAAGTGCCGTTCCCATCTGTCGCAGGCGCACAGGGTCCAGCCCTACTCAGCAACCCAAAGCAGGCTGATATGTCTGCACAACCTAATCGTCATAGACTAGAGCTACCATCCAAAGTCCTAGACCTATTGATCATGATACATCTATCGTTGCTCGTCGTACAAAACCACCTACTCCACAGCTTTGACGCCCACCATGCCTCGTGACGGAGAATTACTTAGTCTACGTGACGTCCTAGTCAACGATGACTTCTGCTTGGCGCTGACCACCCTCTCCACCCTATCTGGAGTTAGTCAGGCGACAGGAACCCTTCCCACCGGTTATGCCCGTGTTCTCCAGAATCTCGGACTATTGCTATCAGGTGGTACGGAGGACTATCTACTTGGCCTGACACTGGATGCGACTAATGACCCATCTTCCTTGAGCTATACGATTGTTTGAGCCCGACATGCAATCAGTTCTACACGGTATGAAGACTTCATTATCAGGCAGAGTAGCATCTGCTGTCCTGTTGTCTTTTCTACCCTTCCCTGCTCTGACCCACAATCTCGTATTGCCAGGACCGAACCATCGCGGCGAATCTCTGTGTAGGCTCTTTCTTCCCAAGGGCTCTATCCCCGTGAACAACCCCTCGTAACACCTTCTGTCGAACTAGGAGCAATACAGGTACACAGGCTACGTGTGACAGCGCTCCGACTCTCCGCTCCACCGCCCCAGATAACTACGGGATGTGAGCCCAACACAATCCGCTCCGGAGGTATCTCTCACCCCCCGTGGCTGCTTTCCCCTTCCTCCCCTGCCGGCTTAATAGCAAAGCCAGATGAGATCTTCACAGATCTCGAAAACCTGCGCATCGACCCAGACGACGATGTTCTGCGTGCGTGACAAAGTCCAGAAAGAGGGCAATCAGCGGCTCAATGCGGTGCAAATCCTCAGTGATCAGGCCAGTACGTCCAACAGGCGGCCGACGCCCAGATCGCGGTGCAGCAACCGGCCCTGCCATTCCAGGACTTGACGCTACAGACCATACAGACGCTAGATGATGATGATCTGAAATATCTGCCAGATGACCTGGATGCCTTGGGGGCTGATCAAGGTAAGGTGGCTATGGTCCCCCCCGGGAGCTTGTCATTGCCACTAGGAACTCGACCCGATACGCACAATTCTTAGAAACGAGTCGAAGGGTTCAGCTTGGTGGATGATTTGGGGGAGTCAATGCAGGTGGAGAACTTGTGCGGTGTGAGTTGTGTGTTGCGTCTGTTATGTGTGTGGGTTCCTGATGAAACCGGGCCAGATGCTGAAGCAGGACATCTCTTCCCTGTTTGTGAGTTTTAATCTATATTGACAGGGGTATACGAAGTCTGCCGCAACTTGTCATCTGGCGCGTGCATACATGATGGTCCCTCCTCTACCGATTCCGCACCTGGGATGAACATTTCTTTTACTATGTAGACTAACCGTTTATCACATTATTGTAATTGATTCTTCACCCACATAACCTCCGTCGAACAGCATATCATCTAACACCCAAGACAAATCCTTCAATCTCGCTCCCGCATCCAAAACAGCCACACAGCCGCCAAGCATAGCTTCAGCGCGGCCGCAATCCACAATAATAATTGTATACCGCCGGCGCTGAGACTCAACCAGCCCCCGCAGATCGCACCAGCCACGAACAGTACCGTACTACAGATACATCGGTTTCGCTTCGCATCCTTGAGCGGCGAAGTAAACAGCTGCGGGTCGGAGACAATATTAAAATATATGCTCGTCAGCATAACGATCGGAATCTCGTTAAAATCCAGAAAGCGACTCGCGGTCAGACAGCCTGCAGACTGGAATACTATAAATATAATTAGATTAAGCTTAAAAAAGAGAGGACCACCCGTCAGCGAGGTAGCCGCAGTAGTATAAGAAATAAGGTCTGCTTCAATAAGGACGCTGACGATGATTATAAGAAAGGCTTGAATTAGAAACAAAAGACTGAGCGTAACAGCCCGGCGCGAACCGAAGAAGCGTATTTTGTTGGCGAAGATAAACAAGCCTGCTATAAAGAAAAATATAGAGACTAGTGACTTAAGTCAGCTAAATAGTTTAGACTTGAACTAACCGGAAGCCCCGAGGCCGAGTGTAATTGTATTTCCTATAATAGAAGTTGGTTAGAAGAATTTGATTTCTTCCGAGTAGGACTTCTAAGATTAGAAACTGCTTTATCTGTCTGCAAGCCCAGATAGTACAACTATATACTATAGACACTACTATCGCACAGCGCGGTGATGAAACAGAGAGAAAGGTAAATCAAATCGGTGTACTTAGTGTCGAGATTATCGACGATCCGTCTTAATAGCCAAGTTGCTCGCTCTATAGAAGAAGGATACTGGGGAGGCTCTGTATTGACCGAGGAACCCTGCTTATAGTCCTTCATCAACGGCGCGTTTGGTTGTAGTATTTTATTTACTGTTGGAGAGGGATTATGCTTCCAGCTAAATCAAACTATTTTATTGCTCTTTATTTTATACTTCAAGTATCCAATAGTTATCACATTTTTCTCATCAACGTCATTTTGTAACTTGCCAGCCGAAGATATAAGCGATATACTCTTAGTTATTTCATTATCGAAGACAGCTTGGCCGAGGCGACTACTGAATGCTAACAATTATTAGATTATAGCCAAAGTTATTGGCCTTTTAGGCAGTTGAACGGCACCAATTCGAAAGAGAAATCCGGATCCTCGGCCCCTGTAGAGGATGGCCCTGCTTTTACCGTATTACCCGCCTTTTCCGTCGCTTCTTGAGTAGCGACACGAACTTTGTTTGAAAAGCTTGACACCAGTGATCAGGACCCCTTTTGTACGACTGAATAGTGCGGTCGACGGAAGAATATTCGCGCGTGCCTCGGAGGACAAGAATGATACATAGTATCTACATCCAGGTACCTGCCCTTCCTGTGGCGAGTTGGTCCCCACCTGGTTTTTAGAAGCACCGGACCTACATTGGAGACTGTCTCAGCCCTATAGGGCTTGATAGCCGTACTAATCAGTCGACCCTTTGGCTAACCAGTCGTTATCGGACACCCGCCGAGGGGGGCTTTCCCCCGGTGGCGCACAAAATATGTCCAGGCACACTTGTGTAGAACTCTCATCGGTGACGTCGTTTCTTGTCCGTGGACCTGCTGCGGCATCACTGCCAGGCCAGGCTGTTCACGGCCTGCTATGTCATGGAGTTAGCCCCGCGGCCAGAGACTCGGGTGTTACCTGAGATCATGACTCATCTATGTCATCAAAGACTCTCGTTTTGTAGGAAAGAACGGTTTTGCCGGGCTATAATTTCACAAGAGGGGAGTATGCTTGCGTCTGTCCAGTACCTATGATGCCATTTTTCAATGCTCCACCCCACGCTTCCCCGGTCTGCTATCTTCACACAACCCGGACCCGGAACATGGCAAGAATCTAAGAGAGCACAGTTTATTCCACATCAAGAATATTGATAATATTTGTCCGCCAATGCGTGAGGTACGTTTACATGAGCGGCGGTGCGATGCCTGGTGGTTGCTCCGCTGCACTGGCTCGTTTGAAGGCCCGTTTACACCACGAGCGGAAAGACGATGGCCGCGCGATCGGAGGGGGCGGTTGCTGCTGCACTGCACTGTGAACGGGCTGGATCCGCCGTCGAAGATGGTAGAACTGGGCCCGACAGAGCGGACAAGTGGTGTCGTGGTTGCAGAGCCAGGCGTCGATGCACGGCTGATGGAAGCTGTGCTCGCACGGTAGCTGGCGGTAGACCGTTGTGCCGGTCAGGGGCTCTAAGCATATGATGCATATGTCGGGGTCTGTGGAGTCGCTATTTAGCTATCTCCTAGATTATAGCCTTTTATCAGGCTGATGGCTCACCTGTAGGGTACTGGACTTCTTGATGAAGACGGAGTCGGTGCAAATCGACCTCGTAGAAGATGGGCCACATCGTATCGGGTAACATTGGCAGGCGTGGGTGGAGAGTCTGGCAATGGAGGTAGTGTACTTGGTCGCTGGGTGGCAGCAGCAGTAGCAGCAGCAGCAGCAGCAGCAGCAGCACCCACGCGAGTGTCGAAGTACCCTGATTTATGGTCGGACTGTGTACAGACCTGGACTATGTGACGTGGTTTGGTGGGAAAGACCTTCGCGTTGTGAGAACGAGCGGATAACCCGGCTAGGACGCTAAGCTAAACACGGGTGTCATAATATCCTGCTAGATGATCGTGACGAGCGACATCCTCAAATTATGTTCTGTACAGAGCATGATCATAGATTATATACATTAACCATTTCCCAGATTGCAACCGTGTTCACTGAGCGGTTTGTTCAAACCTGCAATGCCTCGACCACCTCGCGAGAAGTCCAAAACGCACATGGAGCGGCCAGGTCCTCGTACCCGCCCCGGGTGACCTTCTGCCCGACTTCGCGAACCCAACTATCCGGACTATCGATAATCTGAATGGGGTACTGCTCGCTCCGATTTCACTCATCTTGGGAACGCGCAGACGAAGAAGAAGGAATAGAACCGTTAGTGAATCGCGTCCACGCAGCAATCGTGCCATTGCCGTGCGACGGAGACCCGAATGCTGCCAAGGCCGCCCAACTGCCGCCCATCGCTGAGGAAAGGAGGCTATCGGCCGCCCCGGCGTACGGGGCATATCGCACTGCGCCTGGTTTTTTACGTAGGGAGTGTCGCTGAAGTGCGACACCCCGAGGTAGGAGCTATTGGCGGCCGCGTACCAGGATCGGGAAACCGTTTGGTTGAGGTCGAACAGATAGTTCGCGGTGCCTGGGCACGCTGGCGTGCCGCGCGGTCGTCTAAGCAGTGTAGAGCGTGGGACAGAAGAATTCGGCGTCGCGCTTCATGCGACTCGCACGGAAGTACTGCGCCGAGATGTTCTCGGCGGGAAGTGCAGCAAAGTCGGAGACGGGTTACAGGACTAGAGCTTGCATGATGGCGGTGGCGGACAGGGCTGAATACTCGGCTGCCAGGAACTAGGCCACGTCCGTGTCGGAGGCGAGGGAAGGCAGGGTGGAGAATGTGCCGTCATCTTCGTTCCAGGCCCCCAGGGTGTCGATGTTGCGGGAGAATTGGCCGGTGGTTAGGAGCCGCGAAGGGCTGTCAGGAATGAAGCTGGACGGGGAGTGGGGCATGAAGACATCCATGCCCGAGTCATCGCCGACGGCCTCCTCATACGCGACGGTCGCTGCATTGAGTTGCTGCAAGGGCAACGTGCGTAGGCATTGCAGCTCGGCTATGCTGGTCGCTCCGGTGCAATTGACCAGCCTGGTCAATTGTGCTGTATGCACCGAGGACTTATTGCCGGCTGTTCCTGGATCGCCCATAGGGCTGCCCGATTCCATGATGGCGCGCTGGACGGGTGCTTTCTTTCCCCAACCGCCGTATGCCGTAATCTGAAGACCGACTCCGGTAGCGCCGTCGCTCTCGCCGAGAATGGTGACTTGGTCTGGGTCGCCGCCGAACCCGGCGATGTGCTTCTGCCCCCAGTCGAGGGCCAATCGCTGGTCCAACAACCCTACATTCAGGGAGTTGCTGGCCGCGAGCGTGGGAGAGGCAGCAAATCCGAAGATCCCGACGCGGTAATTGATGGCAACGTAGATGATAGAGCAGCCCCTCTGGTCAGCGCCGGTCACGAGACCTGTTGGGTCGTAGGCTGAGTCGTAGATCTGCCCGTGCGCACAAGGAAGAAGCGCACACAGTACCAGAATCGACCTGGTTGAGAATGATAAACTCATGTTAGGGCAGAAGGGCAAAGTGCTTGTCTGTTTCGATGGAACCTACCTGGAAGCTGAAGCTCAAGCTGAACTTTGCACATGGGTTGACAGCGTGCTCGGCAAGACCGAAATTAGCGAGGTCAGGGCAACTTGAAAGGATGAGGCTGAGTTGCGGGAACATCATGTACTCGAGTAGATATCTATCCCTGATCATAGATATCTCCAGGATACTAAGTACTAAGGTACGGTACTAAGGTATCGATCGACATTGCATGTTTAGATTCGCTCCATCAGTTGATTGGCTGAACATCTCGGTTACCCTTTCGGGCCTTAGTCTCGAGGCTCAGCTGATTGCTTACTCCAAGCTCCATGACGGGATGATAAGCGGAGAACTTAATTTCGCGCAGCACAACCGGGCGAGCCAACCACAGCCACTTTAGCTCCCACAGTGGGTACGCTGCCCCAGTACCAAGCACGCCCGGAACAAGTCAGTCCTGGCGGTCGATTGACATGTTTGTACCATGTTAAAGGTAATGATCGACATTGGCGCACAGCCTCAAAGCTACTTGGTCTTCCAAGGAGCCTTCTGTGGGGTCTTGAGATGACCTACCCTGTCGTCGTAGTGGAGCTCTGGAAGCGGCTCAAACTCGCACTTTGTTGAACCCACTATTCTATAGCTGTTTCTATTCCAAATAGAACAGGCTCGCTCTACTTGACTAAGAAGGAAGAGAGCACCAAAGAGAGTTTGGCGTAAGGCGTCTACACCCTTCAATGATCAGTTCCAATATGCAAGAGACTACGTTTCTGCCACGCAGGTTATGATTCTATAAGAAATTCCCGCTTTATTGATCAAAACTATAAACAAAATACACCAAATCACACGGAGACGTGAAACAGATCCTCTATTCAACTGAGACAAAGGCACTTAGACCACTTCAATCTTCCCATTTGCGGGTCTCTCGGTCGGACTCAACTGCACAAAGTCTTTCTCCAACACAGCGGAGATCCCCAGAACCATAGTGATGAGCATGGCAAAAATCTCCTCCAGCACGTCCATGCACAAATAGATGGTGGGACTCCCCACCAGCACCATGAACCGGGTGTCGGTCGTGTAGTCCCCCATCGCCGAGTAAACCAGACGGACAATAAGTAGGGGACAGGAGCAGGCGATCGCAAGGAAGAGCTTTCGCTGGAACGCCCGCATGGTGGGGCGAAGACGCACAAAGAGCCACGCGCCGATCGCAACGATGAGGACAAAGATAGCGAGGAAAATGCCCATAGATGCCTTGACGATGCTGTTCACGTGGTAGCTGCCGTTGTCATCTGCACTGCTGACGCCTGCAATGCCGAGAATCAGGCCAATAATGCAGACGAGGCTCACGATGTTGAGGAAGCGGGGAGGGAGACTTTGTTGCGTGTCGCTGGTGTTTCATTGTGGTTAGCTCGTCCCAGCACATGCGGTCGTAGGCATATTTGCGTTGTCGTTGGCACTTACATTTGTCTCAACAGACCAACATAGGTGAGGAGCAGAGGAGCAATGCCGATGAGCTCGCACACCGCTACGGCGACCTCGACGTTGTAGGAATCATGGCTGATGGTCAAGAGTGACGCAATGCTGCCGGCAATTCGAATGAGGGAGAGCGTGACTGCGAACCGCCAGATTTTGCTGCCGATGCGCCAGCCCGTACGTTTCCAGATAAAAATGGCAGCCACAAGAATGAAGGGGAAGACGATGAGCTGTAGGATAGCGATCCCGTCGCGGTAGGTAACGGTGCCCATTGTAGATGGTAAGGAACAGAAGCAGCAGCTGGAAGGTGGTGTTTTTATCGATAGTCAAGAAGATTTGAACTGGGATACAGCAAAGAAAAAGAAGGAGCAGAAGCGAGGTAGTATTTATGTTTCCCAATGCTGTTGAGGCTTATATGGTTTGGGCAAACACAGCCCTAAAACTTTGAAGTTGTTGACGGACCATGAATGGTAGAGCATCTCGCCTACTGTAAGAGGACTAGTGCTGACGGGAAAACGGTGGGTCCCGCGGCCCGCTTTCCAAACCACAAAACGACCAAAGGAAACTGAAATCTCTTGGCCTCCGCCGATCTCGGTTGCTCCTCTCTAGTCTCCCTCCACCCCACACCACCTGCCAATTCACTCTCTACATGCCACCGATGCCCCTCCCGTAGCCTTGGATTTTGGACCCAAGCAATTTCTCGTGCTGAAGCTGAAGGATTCAGGGATCACACAGATTCAATTCTAATTTTCCGCACAAGATGTCTGGCCCACGAGTCTCCAAAAGTTGTGGCAACTGCCGAGCCGTCAAACGACGGGTGCGTAACATTCATTCTATTCGGTCTTTCCGTGGTTCAGGGGCGCTGACTACCTATCCCCGAACAGTGCGACAAGCAGCGCCCCCATTGCGGGCAATGTATTCGACTGCGGGAAGAATGTCCCGGTTATCGAGATCAATGGGACCTTGTCTTCCGCGATCAGACCAACCAAACCATCCAGCGATCGCAGTGTCAGGCAGCCTCGACCGCGATGACACACAGCCCCCTGTCGCCCCCACCCCCCCTGCCCTCACTGTGTCCGAGCATGGACCAGGTGGGCGTCAACGCCTTCCTGCACCATTTTGTCACCGGCGACCACAGCCCCTCGCGTGGATACCTCAACTATATCCCGGCCACTCTGGGCGCCAATGACGACCAGCCGACCCTGGTCGCCAGCCTGGCCGCCGTCGGCCTGGTGACGCTGGCGAATTCCCATCGTCAGCCGGACTTGGTGCGCCAAGCCCGCATCAAGTACGCGGAGGCCATCCGGAGTGTCAACGCCGCCCTGGCCTCGCCTGTCGAGTCGGTCAAGGACAGCACGCTGATGGCCGTCATCTCCCTGGGTGTTTTCGAGCACTTCTCGGGCTTTGACGCGTGGGTGCGTCACGTGCAGGGGGCTGCCGCGCTGATCGTCCTCCGCGGCAAGGACCAATTCGCCGGCGGCAACCCGACCGCCCTGCTCCTCTTCACGCAGGTCCGCACCGACATCATAGCCGCCTGCACCCGCACCAACCGACCGTTCCCGGCGGAAATGCGTTCTCTCCAGGACGAGGCCGCCAAGCACGTGGGCGCCCCCAACGCTATCTGGGAGATAGGGGTGCTGGCCACCCGGTGTGTGGACCTGTTGTGGCAGGTGATGGAGGCCACAGGCACAACTCAGTTCCCCGGTTTTTTAAGCGCCGCGCTGGCGTTGGAGCGGGACTTTGAGATCGCGATGGCGACCCTCGCCGTCCAAGAGCCGTTTTATACCACCACCGCGGAGGAAGCGGGATGGGTTGGCAGTGATCCCGACACTATTTACAACGGTCGCGTCGACATCTACCTCACCCCGTGGGCGATTCGAGCCTGGAACAACGCGCGCAGCATCCAAATGATCGTCTGCGAGATCATATGCTACCTTTTGAGGAAAATGCTCACGCTGAACCCCGCCGCTCCAGCTGCACAAGTCCGCTTGCGCCGTCGGCAACTGCACGAGACCCTCGGAATCCTCTCCCGCGTTGGCGAGGATATCCTGGCCACCGTACCGCAGGCGCTGGGGATCGTGGTTCCGCCTGCGAACCCATCTCAGCCCTATGCAGGGGATCTGAGCCCGAGGGCCAGCGTGTCGGGTGCATACATTCTGATTTGGTGTCTCTACATGGTCGGGAAATCGCCCGCCACCGCAGATCCGGCCCGAAAGTGGATCATTCGACGCTTTCGGGAGATTTTCCAGGGCGCGGGGATGGAGATGGCGCTGCCACTTCTCGAGGAAATCGTACGGATAGATCAGTCGAAGACATGAGGGGGCAATTGGCTGGTGCCAGATCTTTCATGGCGTTGTCAGGGGTTCCTGCTACCTGTTGCTCGCTTTGATACCCATGAGGCTTCACATCGCGATAACTAGATTTCGAGTGTTCTACAGGGGAAGATTCGGGCCAAATATATGATCACGGTCACCTTGCTAGTTCCAAGCTTGGTAAAAATTGACAAAGGCATGTTGGATGATTTGAGGAACGCCCTTCTGTGAACGAAAGTGGTCGAAACTCTGAAGCAGGCTAGCTATATTACGAAAGTCGATTGCGATCAAGGAGATATAGGAGATCAGGGAGGGCTTGTTTGTAGCTCATTCGACAGGCTACAGGCAGTGTAGACAAGGTTCATCTTCACCACACTTCAAAGCTGGAATGATGGAATGAATAGGGTTACTGTATCGTGAGAATGAGTCACCGTGACTGTGGGTGGATGGGAAAGATACCTGCCTCTTTTGGGCAAGGGGGTTTCTTCGTCGGGCGCCCGCGCTCACGTAACGCCCCACTCCAGCCGTATCAAAAATTCGTGCCGTTTAAGGTACTCCGGACTTAACTTGCCGACTCGACACAACAACTTGCGACTCGCTCATCCAAAGACAGTCAACAATATCATGCCCACCAGCGCTGTTTTGACGTAGCGGCAAATGGCAAGCGTGCGAAGCGTGTCGCAGGCTCAAAGGTCAAATGCGACCGTTCACTACCTAGTTGCGCCCGTTGCGCCCAGGAACAGCGGCCCTGTGTCTACGCTTCTGCGCGCCCAGCAAGAGAAACCCGACCTGTCGGTTCGTTGGCGGACTCACCACCATTATCCTCGGCTGTTTCAGCGTCAGTGAACGCTGACAGTTCGCCTGTTGCTGCCGACTGTGCTTCAAATAGTGAACAACAGAAGGCAAACTCTGATAGTCCAAAAGACGAAGAGGGGTTGAATCCTGTTCCTCTCTGCCCACTCAATCCGGAATTCGTAGCCCTAGGACTCGAGGTGGTGGAATTCATCCACAAGAGTTTGCATGGGCTGCAAAGCCTTATCTTCCACACCTATGACTTCACTTACCCCTCTATCATTCCCGCAGCTCTCCTACTACCAGAATGGAATCTGCTGTGGCATCACTTTCGCAACTTCGACCGTATGGATCGATCGGCCAGGATCAACCTCGTGATTGACCTTTTCTGCAGGTCTTCTTATTCAACGCCTGTCGCCGAGTCCGTATCGCCCTATGGTCATAACCTTCGTCGCGGCATAGGCGGGGAACGCCTTCGCTGGGAGAGGCAATCGGAAATGTGTTGATGATGGTCAATTGCGCCTCCCTGCACTTGAATCACGTCCACCTGGCCCTTGAAGTTCCTGGTTGACGAGATCCTGGAGGGTTGTGCGCGGAGTTTGAGGGGATCCTTGAATGCTTTAATGAGCTTGCGAGTACTCTGCGCGCTTGGGATGAGCTGGATGTCTGTCTGAAGTATGACCGATTTCTCCTGGCTTACCACCAATCGCTAAGCTCCAGTACGTAGTTACTCTTCTCATGCTTATGTCAGCTCACAAATGTAATTAACCAATGAGTGATGGTTTAGGTCAAGTTCTGTATTCATTGTTCGCCGAGGTCGCCTCCTCAGTCTACACAGCAGGCTTTCAACGCGCTGGATTTACCCTACCTACATTCTGCTAGCTCGCGTCGTGGATACCCCATGCCCGATACAGACACCTCGAGAATCCGATTCTAGAATTTAAGGATACCACACTCAGTCAACTTCCTCATCCCGCCTTCGGAGCAATTAGCGAAGTTATCTTATCTTGGTTTCCGGGGCGGGGACATTGCCATAGGCATGAAGGCAGTCCTTAGAACACACTCTCAATTTCCTGTACCGCGCGACGGCTCAATCCAAATAAACTCACGTGTATTGTGCGATGCGGTGGATGTTCAATCTACAGGGCACTACACTTGTGAGGTCTCCCACTTGTCCGTCAGCCGCAATCCTCAACATGGTCTTCTTTCGCCAACATTCGAAGAATGAAACGACAATCCATTCAGCCTTTGATCGCCTCCTCCCTCTCCCCCTTTGGTTCTTCCCCGGCCCCCAGCCCATTTGGCTCCCATCCCGGCTCCGCCATCTCAAACCCCCCAAATTCAAACCCCGGCGCGACAGAGCACCCCACTAGCGTCCAGTCTCCCAAGGAAAGCGCATGCTGCCACTCTCCGCGTTCAATCACAATCTGCGGTCGCTGGTCGGTCCAGACATCCGGGCCTAGCACAAGTTTGCGTACGGCTGTACCATCGTCCCAAGCTAGCGACAGCTGCAGTGGAGCGCCGGCATAGTAATGCCAGACTTCGACGGCGTCGAGCACGCGGTGCCAGTGTGAGAGGCCGGACTCGCCCTCGAGGAGGTAGTAGATGTAGGTGCTGGCGGCGCGGCCCTCCGGGGAAGTGTTCGGGTCACGGAACGTCTCGATGTAGTAGCCCTTTTCAGGATGGTGGGTGAGGTTCAGGGCGGAGATGACTTGCTGCGCTGTGTAGGTGGTGGTTGCCAGCGCCATTTTATCGGGGAGTCGCTTCGGGTTTTTGTTTCGTGGGGTTATCTTTGAATGACTGGTTTTGGGGGGTTTTTCGGGGTTTTTGAGGGGCAGGTGGAAAGTTGACCAATTTTTTGAATTTGTACGAATGTTGGAAAGAAAGGGGTATACATGTTTGTTGTGGTGGTCCTAATGCTAATTCTAACTATATCGCGAACAAAGAAAGAACGCTGATCGCTGAGCCATTACTCTGCCTGACTTTTCCAAATCACGACCATCATAATCCTTGCAATTCCTTGTAGCTTGCAGCGCCGAGTCGAGTCTCCTTCCCGTCAAGGAGACCACTTACTCGCCAGTTTCAAATGCGCCGAACCTCAAGTGCTCGCAGGGATGCCGGTGCTACCGGGATAGAAAAGGGGCAACGCATCCAGTCTAGTACTGATCTTTGTACCTGGCCAGGGCTTGTATTTTTTATATCTTCATATGACTCATCTCGTATTACATGTGTAGCTGATGGTTGAAATCCAGCATCCTCTTCCAGCTGCTTGGTAGCCTTGAATGCGATACAAATTGAGTAGAAGCAAACACCTGATGTACGGCAATGATGGGCTTGACCCGGTTACACAACATACTTCCCTCAATATAGCAAACAATTACTATTTAAAATGCCCAGTCATTCTTCTATACCATATAGTTACTCCGTTTACTTCAACGGTACCCTGCGGCCCCAAGCAAGCACGCCGATCCTCCAAATCATAATTCAAGTAACAATCATTTCAAGCAGCCAGGCATTTTGACCAGCCAGGAAGAGCTGAGATTGTAACCCACAAGTCTCCCAGCATGAACGACATCAGGCAGGATCTGCCCATGTCCATGACAATGGCCGCCTTCATCGGAATCTCCTGGTGGCTAGGGCTGGAGGTGAATGCGTCCCTATTCTTGACCTTCAAGCGACGCCGCGGACTATATTTCTGGTCCTGCGCACTCGTTTCGTGGGCGATAATCCTCCAACCTCTCTTTATCATTCTCGCCGACTTTTATGTCTGGACGGATCCCGTCCCCTCCATCACTATGATCTACCTCACATGGCTGATCATGGTCGTTCCGCAAAGTTGGGTCTTATACTCGCGACTCCATCTGCTGTTACGCAATGCAAGAACTCTGAGGACGATAAAGTTCATTCTCATCGTCAACTCGGTGGTGTTCTCGACACCGACTATCGTGATCGGGATTATGGCGGTAAGGGTCCTCGACTCAACCAAAGAAGAAAGGGCAACAGGCAGATTCAATAAGTCACTCATAATATTTCTCCCATAGCAAGCCACAAATATCACTCCCGCCCTCTCCTCCGCCAACCTCATCTGGGACCGCGTGCAGCTTGCCGCCTTCCTCGTCCAAGAAACCGCCCTCAGCACGCTATACATTTTACAGACACGAACATTTCTGCGCGGTCGCGCCCCGCTGCGTGAACGTCCCTGTTCGCCGTATGCCCCACGATCGGCATCGGCCCTCCTCCATGTTGTCGGTCCGGAGGGTCCGAACTTGAAGGGGCGAACAGATGTGCTGTGGCAGCTGATATACGCTAATGTCCTTATCATCGTGCTGGACTTTACACTTTTCGGCATCCAGTGCGCCAGGATGTTCTACTTGCAGGGAGCGCTGAAGCCGTGTGTCTATGGCATCAAGCTCAAGGTGGAATTTCTCATCTTGAATCGTCTACGGGAGATTATATTGCAACCGGCCAGTAGGGGAATAGATCTCGGGGGTGGACAGGCGAGCAGTCATCTGATGGGTCGGAATGTACTCAGCTCCGATACGGCCGAAGAGGCACATACAGATCGTGCAAGAATACAGGCAAAGTAAAATATGGATCCAAGTCAATCAATAGGCCTACCTGGGAGCAGGCAAATTAGAGAGAATAAGCATAGGGCGGCAAAAGAGAAAAAGGCAAAAACATACAACAGAAGGGATTCGCTGGTGGTCACCCACCCAACTACTAACCTCCCGGCGTATGGCTTAAGTACGGCTGAGCAGACGGGAAGCCCTGTTTTCCACACCCTGTGGTCGTATGTGCCTGCAGATATTTAGGTATCGGATATAAACCTGTTTTCCTATGTAATTGTGCGCTCTCTGACCCCACAGGTTCATGATGCTGTCTAAGCAGTTCTAAACCGCAGTGCCCGGAGCGGTCCGTTTCCTTGGCCACAACACACAATGCCCACCGATACGGTTGGGGTCGCATCGATGAAGGCTTGCTTGGCCACCTTTTTCTGCTATGATAAATACTCTCAGACATCCTAGGGAAGCTCTTTTGTCTCGAGCACTGTTACAGGCTGCAGTAGCTAAACAAGATTCGTAGCCGCTACTATGTAGCAGAAAAAGACTACTACTACAGTATGCTATGCGGGCTCACCAACACCAACCCCTCGAGTGCATTTATAATCGGCCTACCACGTCGCCGACCACTATACTACAATAGGCAGATGCTAACTGCAACTTTGAATCGCAGGGGGACTACGGCTTCGATCCACCTGCCTGTTTACCCTCTTCACCCAAGGTAACCTCCATCACGTCCACTGCGGTTCCTGCCATCCGAGGACTCGCTTACAGTATGCTCGGCGAATGCAATCCACTCAATCTGGCCGGATCCCTCATCCTGCCCGACACTATATAACCAGCCCCTGAAGGGTACTAACAAGGGGGGTTTTGAAACGGAATTCCACCGTCACAATCAAGTTGTCTCTCTGGCTGTAGGGTATTTGGACATACCCCCCCACCCCCCACAGCAACCATGCAACCGATTACCCTCTACTCGCACCCCATCGGTCCCAACCCGTGGAAGGTTGCTCTCATTCTCTCGGCCCTCCACCTCCCCTACGAGACCGTGATGGTTGACTTCGCCGACCTCAAGAAGTCCCCCTACGTGGATATCTGCCCCAACGGCCGCCTCCCGGCCATCGTGGACCCCAACCAGAACAACATTACCCTGTGGGAGTCCGGCGCGATTGTAAACTACCTGATCGAAACCTACGACTCGAGCCATCAGCTCAGCTACGAGACTCTCCCGGAACGCCATCACCTTCAGCAGTGGCTGCATTTCCAGGTCTCCGGGCAGGGGCCCTACTACGGCCGGCTGGGGTGGTTCCAGCGCCAAGCCGAGCGGGTACCGCTTGCGATCGAGCGGTATACGGTGGAGGTCCGGCGGGTGATGGGGGTGCTGGACCGCGCGCTGCAGGGCAAAGAATGGCTGGTCGGGGAGAAGTGCACGTTTGTGGATCTGTGCTTCGTGCCGTGGCAGGAGTTGGTGCCGCTCATGATGCGGAATGAGGGGGTTGTTCGGGAGCTGGAGGAGCAGTATCTCAATGTGAGGGCGTGGATGGGGCGGATGAGAAGGAGGGAGGAGGTTCAGAAGGTGCTGCGGGAGAAGCGGGAGGCGATGGAGCAGGAGCAGGAGCAGTCAAGATAGTTCTCTGTCCTTGGCTGGAATTGTGTGGAATGTTCTATTACTACAGGTAGTAAGGTCCTTGCTCACTTTAGCTGTGTGCATCCATGATGCCTTAGTACTTCACATAAGGGCAGCTCGCTTGCAGTGTAATAGGGTGTGCGGGTTACAATCTGGATCACGGTGCATCCTGATTTGTCCGCCAATGATACATGACGGTGAATTCACAAATGTCAAAAGTTTTTAATAGGGCTGTTAGTATGCAAATACAGTTTTGTTCTTGTTTCAGCGGGTATCAGCGACAGAATCATATCAACATTAGAGCAGAGTAAATCAGGCCGTGTTCGATAAGTTGAAAGCGAGTGGACCAACAACCTTTCAAACTGGAAGGACTAATCCTGTTCGAGATTCAGAGGATCAGGCTTGCTACCTATCGATACTGACAGATGTGAGCATGAAAAGCCCTCCGAGCCGTCGTCCAAAATAAGAAAGGATTTCGCCGAAATAGTGGGGCCGCCGGCCTTTGCCCACTTCACCACATCCGATTATCCGTTCGTTCTATAGCACTCATGGTTACTCCTCCCAATTCTTTATAAATGCATGATCCTTCATACTAATGACTATCATGTACAGAGGAGTCGGCCAGAAACAACGATGGAGTCAGACAGCTTAGACAGCAATGAGCCCAAGACGGTGTCTATCACCTCACCAGAACTCCCAGAATGGGTGGAAGACCCAGCCAACGCGCAGAACTGGGCTATACATAAGAAACTCTATAACACAGCGATCGCTTCGGTACTGTGTCTTCTGATGTGATTTTCCAATCAATGAACACTGGGTATGTGTCAACGCTAACGTCAGGTATCTGGAATTTCATAGATCATTCGGACTTGCCATCTACTCGCCTTCTCACGGTCATGTTCAAGCCGCATTTCACACCTCCTCCACCAAGTCGCTTCTACCTTTCACCATGTACGTATACGGACTGGCATTTGGACCCATGATCGCTGCCCCTCTCAGTGAGACCTATGGCAGGCGGTTTATCTACCTCGTTATGACGCCGCTAGCAATGCTGTTCATTCTCGGAGCCGGGTTTTCAAACAATCTAGCAAGTCTCACCGTGTGCCGCTTGCTGGCGGGGATGTTCATCTCGGCTCCGCTGGCTGTCGGGGCGGGCACAATCATGGACGTGTGGAGCGGGCCAGCGACCGGCCGTGGCGTGACAATCCTCATGACCATCGCCTTCATGGGCCCTGCCATCGGATCTCTGGTCGGAGGCTGGGTGGCCGAGTACAAGAGCTGGCGCTGGTCGCAGTGGACGACGCTGTTTCTGGGGGCCGCCTGCTGGGCTTTCAGTGCAGGAGCGCAGGAGTCCTACGCTCGCCCGATCCTCCACCGTCGCGCCGTCAAACTGGGACTGCCCGTTCCTCCGAGTCCAATCCCCGGGGGTCTGGCCGGCGTCAGAGTGATGCTCACCGTCACCCTGGCACGACCGGTCTACATGCTCCTGACCGAGCCTATCGTGGCTCTCTGCTCGCTCTATTCTTCGCTCAGCTTTTCCGTTCTCTTCTGCTTCCTCGCCTGTGTACCTCTCGTGTATACCGATGTCTACGGCTTCACGCCAGGTCAATGCGGGTTGGTCTTCATTGCCTTGGCGCTGGGGTGTGCCCTGGGCTGTCTGGGGCTTCTGGCGGCAGACCAGTACACTATGGTTCTGCACCGTCGACAACACCCAGAGGGAACCCCCGCGCCACCGGAACGCGTTCTATGGGCGGCGATGTTGGCTAGCCCGTGGATGCCGGCGGCACTGTTCTGGTTTGCATGGACATCGACTCCCGATGTGCACTGGATGAGCAGTACCGTCGCCATTGGGCTTTTTGGGTGCTCCAACATTATTATTTTCGTGCGCAATCCTTCCTCACTCTGCCGTATCTCTCATATTGACCGCAGCATTATAGGTGTCGACCGCCCTGTATCTAACGCGTGTCTACGGGGCGCAGTTCGGAGCCTCTGCGTTGGCCGCCAATGGTCTGCTGCGGTACGGCATCGGGGGCTCCTTCCCTCTTTTCACTCTCGCCAGTATGTTCTCCTGAGCTAGCTCTTCCAGGTTCTTCTCCAGGGCTAATTGGACGCTCTTAGTGTACCACAACCTAGGTTATAGCTGGGCGTCTAGCTTATTGGGGTTCTTGGCTGTGTGCTTTGCGCCCCTCCCGTGGCTGTTCTTCAAGTGGGGAGATCTAATCCGGAAGCATAGTGCTTATTCTTCGTGAGACTGCCAGGGATGTACTTAATGGCATGGGATATAATGGGTAGACTGCTGTAGCCGAGGGCTTGAGGGTAATATAGCACATATACAAACAAGGAAGATAGAAAAAGTATACATGGCTCTGGAAGTCCAACCCTTCGTATCATCTGGGTAGTAGTGGTGCTTATACAAAGGCATACATCTACTGTACAGTACATACAACATCATGGATATAGACTCACCACCGAATAGGTATAATACACTAATTCTAATTAGGCAGAACTTTAGTCTTGATCATAATTTTCTTCTTCTCCTTCTCCTTCATAATTCTAAGCTCACGTACAAACCCCCATCACAACTTCTCAACACACTCTTCCTGCCAAGATCTGTTTTCCCTTCAACGTCTCTTCTGGACAACATGCTCTGACACTGATACCTCTCAAAGGCTCTGGCCGACACCCGCTCAGCGAACATCTCGCTGGCGTCTGCTTGACAGTGAAGGTGGCTGCCAAGCATTGCTAGACTGGATCAAGCCTCACCAATAATGGGAGAGAGGGAGACAAGGAGAGAGGAGATTTGTCTCCAGAGAGTGACGAGCCAGGACCCCGTGTTTTACGCTTCCCCACACTAGTTGGTCACTGAGATGCGACCCCCGGTAATTGCAGCAATGCTCACGCGATGTGGGACACTGACTTGGTCGATGGATGAGGGCTTGAGTGGGTCTTCCCCACTAGGTCGGCGAAACCCCCCTTCCCCCCACTATATCGCCGAGACAAGAGGGGTCTGTAAGAGGCTCACACGAGGAATTTAGCCACGGCAATGGCCAGGAAACAGCAAAATTTGACGTCTAAATGGGGTAATTGGGGTCTGAACCGTATTATGCTCACGCTGTCGAAAATGGCAGGGATGCTTGGCCCATCTGCCTGCACAAACCTCTTTATAAGCCACCACTGCCCTGTGCGTGGACGGTCAACCTGCAAACTAGATAAAATTTCCTCTCTCACTGCCCGCAAAAAATGCATGCCAATACTCCCTCGTCAACTTGGCGATTGGATGTGGGCAAGTATAAGTGCTGGGTCGGGCGTAGTCTGTGTGAACTCGACAAAGAGTTGGAGATTGAGGTAAAATAGATAGTGTGATTTTGATCGAAAGAAGGAGAAAATGGTCTCTTCTGCTACATACTCGATGATGATGTTGTTGTTGTTGTCGGAGGAATGAATAATCCGTTAATCCGTTTTATCTGCTCCTCCCATTCCTTCTACTTCACCCAACGTTTCTTCCTACCCATACTCCGTATTTAAATTATGTTATACTCCTCCTCCTTGGACAAGCCCTGTTCAGTTCTGTCATCATGGACTGCACTACCCCTGTAGCCTGTCTAAACTGCCGAGACAAGCACCTGAAATGTGATGGCAATCTGGCTGGATGTACTCGATGCCAGTCGCTTGGTCTTCCGTGCCACTTCATTCCGTCTCGCCGTGGTCGCAAATGTCGCCCAGCCTTGCCAGCTTCTTCTACTCTGTCACTCGCCTCACCTGTACCATCGAAGTCAATGTCTGAGGTGAATGAGCAGCATCTAAATCACCACGAACAGGCACAATCACATGAACAGGATCTGCAACAATTCGCTTCGCTCCGGGGACGGGAACAAGGCTCGCAGTTGATTTCCCTCTACTACCTCCACTTTCACCAGGCACATCCTTTCCTGCCCCCAATGGAAACTCTCCTAGAATTCCACCCCCCTTCTTACTTGCTGGATATCATGGAGTTTACCAGTCTACATTATTTATCGCCTCAGTTTTTCCATGACAGCAGCAAGACACTACTTCTGGCGGTGCAGGCCGCCGATTTGACGGTCGAAAAGACGCAGGCCTTTCTGCTTCTGGCCATTGTACAACACGGGCGACAGCAAACCCACGAGGCTCGATCCTGTCTCGGCCAGGCCCTTCAATGTGCGCTGGAATTGGGTCTACACCGTCGCGAGGCTTCCGACGCGCTTAGCGTAGACGCTCCCTTGAGGGCTGAGAGCCTCCGACGGACATGGTGGGAAATTTTTGTGGTTGATGTGCTACTCGCAGCTGTTCAGGCGGATGGATACCTCCAGTTTGAAATGAAAGAGACGCCCCAAGTCCCCCTCCCCTGCGGACCAGAAGAGTATCAGTCAGGCTGTATTATGTGTACTCTCCCGCCCACCCTCGGCGACATGGAACACAATAGTCTGTTCTGCGGAGATGACGAGTTCTCTCCCTGTGCCTACCGGATCGAAGCCGCCATGGTGCTGCGGAAATGCTTGCGCGCCGGCGAGTCGCACATCACTCAGCAGACGCTCGACGTACTCAGCGCCGCCATCACCGCTTGGTTCCATCGATTGCCATCCAGCCAACGCCCCATTCTCCAGTCGAATGGTGTTTTGGAGGAGGCAATGATGCAGGCCGTGATGCTGATGCACTGTGCCAGTATCTATCTGCACTTCCCACGTTCTTGTCTTTTGGCCTTTCTCCCCATCACCGGCCGTGTTCTTTGTTCGTCGCCGCCCGCACTCGTCACCACTTCCCCGGACCCTCAATTGCACACCGCAAAAGTAGCGGAGAGTGCCGTCCAACTGTCCCGACTCGCGTCATTGTCACCCTCGGTCATCAACCACAGCCCATTCTTTGGTTGCACACTGGTGATAAGCTCCGTAATACACGTAGCACTCATGCTCAGCGATGGTCTGCAACCACCGGGGCCCAGGCAGCACTATTTGGCGCTGAATATGGGGGTCCTCAGGTCGATGGGGGAGGCGTGGCCTATTGCCGCAAGCGCGATGCAACGGATTCGTCAGGCTGTGATTGAGGTTTACGCAGCAGTCTCGTGCGATACTCGTCCTCTGCTGGATGTGTTTTCTCCCTCCACGTGAGGTTTTGTCCAAAAAGACCGTCCATCTAGGCCCGAATTCAGCGCTCTGTATTTGTTCACCGATCCTTGGCGCAGATATTATTTTTAAGGGGTTCTTGTGGGCATCACCTGTAGCATCCCACGCTAGGAATCCTTCAAGACCCTGGCCAAGATTTGCTACCTCAAGCAATTTATCTATCATACTAGAAGAGGGTTCTGGTCGTGGCAAGCATCCCACCGGCATGACAAATATGCTTACCTTGAGCCTCCAGATGGAGAATGTGGGTCATTGGACCACAAACTAAAGACCCTCCCGTACTGCAAGACTCAAAACGCTTTTCCAGTTGGCTGACGCCTGAAGACTGGCTCCACTTGCCCTCAGCTAGCCTCCTCGTATGACCCTCGGTATGGGTCACCGAGGGTTTGAAGTATGGCTCTGGTGTCACGATAGCCATTCATTTCACCTTTTCTCGACTGGAAAGATTCTTGTTGATGGTCAATGGGATCATGCCTACGAGGGCTTCGGGAAGGATCGCAGGATTCGGTGAAGGTGCTCTCATCGAAGGGCACGCTAGAAAGTGTCGCAACCCGAGAAACATGGCATCATGTGCAAGCGACGTTGTCGAAGAAGATCAAAATCGCCGTCGAGAGATACAGTGCGTTCTTGTAGCATTCCAACCAGTTTGACAGTTGCGCAACATGAAGATATCCAGAGATCGATTGGCTATCACTTGGGGCCTTATGGCTGCCCTTGAGGCAGGCCTAACTGCGGCTCATTCGGCCTCCAAACCGCCTAACTTCCTATTCATCATGACGGACGACCAGGATCTGAAATTGGACTCTCTCTCATTTATGCCTTTCCCTACAAAACATATGCAAGACAAGGGAATGTCCTTCATCAACCACTTCTTGACTACGGCCCTGTGTTGCCCGTCGCGGGTCAGCCTCTTGACTGGGCGGCAGGCCCACAACACTAATGTGACAGACGTGCACCCCCAGTGGGGTAATTTGCTGCCCCTCAGCCTGCCGTTCTGAGACTGACTGGAGATAGGTGGGTATCCTAAGTTTATCAGTCAAGGGTTCAATGACAACTACCTTCCGGTCTGGATGCAGCAAGCTGGGTACAACACATACTACACCGGCAAGTTGATGAACGCACAATCTGTCGAAAACTACAACAAGCCCCATGCCGCTGGGTTCAATGGCTCTGACTTCATACTGGACCCCTACACCTACGACTACCTGAACGCCACGTATCAGCGCAACCACGACCTGCCTGTCAGCTACCTGGGCCGTCATACCCCCGAGGTCCTGACCGAGAAAGCCATGGGCTTTTTGGAAGATGCTCTTGCTGGCGAACGGCCCTTTTTCCTCACCGTGACCCCGATCACCCCTCACTCGAACATGAACGGGACCTACGGTGGTGGAGCCGGGCGGTTGTGGATGGATGAGCCTATCCCTGAAAAACGTCATAGGCACCTCTTCCCCGACGCCAAAGTCCCGCGTACGGCCAACTTCAATCCCAAGGAGGTGAGTCCTTAACAATCTATCTTTGCTATCTAGCGGGCCCAGGCTCTGACCGTCGTAGCCACCGGTGTCAGCTGGATCCACCAACTCCCATATCGCAACTAATCCGTCATCGATTATAACGACCACTACTACCGACAGCGACTTCGAGCCCGACAGGGTGTCGATGAACTGGTCGACTCTCTCATCACCCGCCTGGAGGCGAGTGCCCAGATCAACAACACCTACATTATCTACACGTCCGACAATGGTTTTAACATCAGCCAGCACCGGCTGCCCCCGGGCAAAACCTGCGCGTTCGACGAGGACATCCGCGTACCGTACTTCATCCGTGAACCGGGTATTCCTGAAGGCCAGGGGCAGGATATTGTCACTACTCACATCGACATTGCCCCAACGCTGTTTTCCTTGGCGAGCCCGCCGCTCCGCGACGACTTCGACGGGACTCCCATGCCCGTTGCTGAGGTCGAGGGCACGTTGCACGAGCATGTAGCGGTCCAGTACTGGGGCCAGGCAATGCTAGAGGGTGGTCCGTCCAACCTAGGTGAATTCACCCGTCCCTTTACCTCCGCAAAAAAATCCAATGTGACTACTGACGCCCAAGAATAAAATGTGGGCACACCCACCGTTCCCAACAGCACCTACAAGGTCGTCCGCATCCTCAGCCAAGATTACAACCTCTTCTACTCCGCCTGGTGTAACAACGATCACGAGCTCTACGATCGAAGTGTATCTTGCACTGTCCCCAGCCCCACTATATCCTCTACTGACCAAACTCAAATTCAGCCCGACCCCTACCAAATTAACAACCTTCACCCGCACGGCTCAACCACCAACGCGACAATCCTGAGTTTTGACATTCCCGCGGTGATTGATCGCCTGGATGCTCTATTGCTCGTACTGAAGTCGTGCCAGGGCAGGACTTGCATCAAGTCGTGGGAGGTCCTCCACCCGGACGGGTCGGTGAATAATCTGCTGGAGGCCATGGATGGCCGGTACAATGGGTTCTACCGCGACCAGTCCAAGGTGACGTTTGATCGCTGCGAGTATGCCTATATAATTGATGCGGAGGGGCCGCAGACCGCGTTGGCGTACAGCAATGGGTACTCTTTGGACCAGTGGATTTAGACATCGGTGCGTGGAGGAAGGGTTGACTCCGAGATCTAGCCGGTTGGATTGTCGAATCGCAGCACTGCGCAGAAGAAGCTGCATTTCTGATTTGGTTGGGGCTCTAATTGGGCTGATTGGGACTGAAAAAAATAACGGGGTGATCCCACCGGCCTGCTAAATATATACTATACCATATAACACTCCGGTACTCCGACGAAAATATGGCTGTTCAAGAGCAAATCGGACAGTTAATACAAGTAAATAAGGGTACTTGTACAGTTGACTGCCGCGATTACCAACCCTGAAGCGGAAAGTGGACAGCTGGAGTGGTGGCGACTCCGGGAGATCCGGTGGGATGAAAATCGTCGATTTGTGGAGCCGGTGGGATGAATCATCATCTTCTTTCTCCCCCTTCTTCATCAAGTGAACACAAGGTCCGTAGGAGGCAAGCAGAGCAGAAAGATGTCTCTCTTGCAAAATACCGGTCCTCGATTTAAGTGTCGAAAAGCCGGGTGCAACTCCAGCTTCCAGCGCAAAGAGCACCGCAACCGCCATGAAGGGCAGCATACGGGGGCCTTGGCCCGGGCCTGTCCCTTTTGCGCCCGTTCATTCTCCAGAAGGTAAGTCAGAACTGAAAGAGGCAGTCATTCGAAAATAGATGAAACACTAATCCGCTTGCAGTGACTCTCTCCGTCGTCACATTCGCCTGGACCACCACGATCCTCAAGCATCCTCAACAACTCGCACGGCCCAAGCGTGCCTGGGCTGCCGGCAGGCCAAGACGCGGTGCGGCGGAGGCAAGCCTTGCAATCGCTGTCGTGCCCAGCCCCAACCCTGTATCTACCACCGCCCCCAGCAACTCCAGCAACTCCAGCATCCACAACAACCACACCAGTCACCATCATCTCCTGAAGTGCAGTCTCTGTCTCCCCAGTTTCCCCAGCCTCCCCAATCTCCCCAATCTCCCCAATCTCCCCAATCTCCCCAATCTCCCCAATCTCCCCAATCTCCCCAATCTCCCCAATCTCCCCAATCTCCCCAATCTCCCCAATCTTCCCCAACCCAAGACAATCCCACTTCCCAATTCACCCCCTACATCCATCTCTACTTCACCCACTTCCACCCCCACTGGCCCATCCTGCATCGCGCCACCTTCAGTCCCCCGGACGAGCCCCTCTTGCTCCTGCAGGTAATTTTCATGATCGGTCTATGGGTCAGCGACACCCCCTCGGCTCGCGAGGCGGCGATCAATCTCCATCACAAACTGGGATCTTCCATCCTCGCACAGCAGGTAACCCCGCTTCCCACTGGCCACCTGACCCTCCTATCCACAAACTCAACGCTAAGGACTCAACACCAGGAGAAATGGGCACGCTCTATTTCTTTCACTGCGGAACTGCCCGACCATGATCCCACCGTACCGACTCAAGAGATCGTCTCGCGATGTCCCGTAGCCACCTACCAGGCGATCCTCTTATATCTCATTTTCTCCCTGGTGCTTACGCGTGCAGGCCACGGCACGAGTGATGGTAGCAGCAAGCCTTCGCAAGCATTAGATCTAAGCCTCCCCCTCTCCCCCCATGACACGCACATCCTCTCCGTCCTCGTCAACACCTGCCTCAGCAATCACGTCTTCTACTACCCGCTGATGCTGGAGCGGTACCACCAGACCATCGACTCGGTCGCGTGCATCTGGGTCGGGGTCGAGGAGCTAAAACGCCTTGGCTTGGCCATGTACAAGGTCTGTCGGCTGAGTGGGCATGGGGCCAGAGTGGTGGAGCGTGATGCGGTGGCGACGGGCGGCGACGCGCAAGAGGAACCCCGGGGCGTGTTGCGTCTCTCGGATCTGCAGTTCCCGCCGCCGGATAGTCGGCATCTCTGGGAGGCGCAGTCCAACCCGGAGCTGGCGCGGTTGTTGCGGATCGAGACGCGCAAGTCCGGGGGTGCGTCGGCACGGTTGGACGGGCGCGAGGAAGGAAATTGGATCTCGGCGTGCGGAAGGGTGTTGGAGGACGGGGTGGATGTCTGGTGGTTGTGAGTGGGTTCATAATGATATATTGCAATTAACTCTCATTTCCGCTGTTGATGTTCTTATACTTGTTGTCTATGACGTGGTACTAGTAATTTAGAGACGATGTAGAGAAACGGAAATTGTCTATATAAAGAAACCCAAATCGAAAACAAAATCGATGCAAACAGCACTCTAGAGTTCAATCGATGCATGACTATTCTCCATGGCAACCTTCTCGAGCCCCTTTGGATTCAATCACCAAACCACACCTAGATCACGGTTTTCTCCACACCGGGCGTCAACCAATACACCTGGTCGTCAATCTCCTCCTCCTTAAACACCAGTCGCAGTTCCTCCTGATGCTGCGTGAAGTGCTCCCAGGATTCGAAATGAATGGGAACCATCACATCCGCCCCCGTCACGCGCATCAGATAGGCCGCCTGCTTCCCGTCAAAGGTGATCTGCAGCATCCCCTTGGGGGTGGGGAACAAGGCATTGCCCAAGTTCACAACGGCAACCGCGACATGCCACTTCTTGCGGATCTCCGCCAGCTCGTCGATCCAAACGGTATCCCCGGAGAAGTACACCACATTGGGAAGGCCCTCGTCGCTCGCACCGAACGCGTCGCACTCCACGATGAACCCCGTGACTTCACCGCCGGGGAAATGCTGGCAGGGCGTGCCGGTGATGCGGAAGCGCTTGCCGCCGAGGACGGCCTCGACCGTCTGCCAGGGCTGGAGGCCGACCACGCCGGGCCGCGGGGCCAGGTTGCGGGCGCCGTCCGGGGTTGTGAACACGTGGCGTCCGTCGAGGAGCTGCCGGCCCAGTGGGTCGAGGTTGTCGACGTGGTCCTCGTGGCTAAGCAGCACGGCGTCGATGGGCGGCAGCTCGTGCAGCTGCAGCGCCGGGCCGGCCTGGCTGCGCAGCTTCACCGGGGGTGGGGGCTGCTCGTAGCCCCAGGCGGCCCAGTCGGCTTTGGCCCAGGCGTCGTAGTCGTATTCGGACTCCGCGGGGCAGAAGACGGGGTCGGTCAGGAAGCGCACGCCGTCGATGTTGAGGATCGCCGTCGCGGTGGTGATATGCGTCACGGAGACGGAACCTTGGAAGGCGGGCATTTCGACGTGAGATGATTTGTTCGCTTGAGATATCTTTTGTGAATGAAGTGAAGGTATCAGAGTAACTGACAGAATGTAGCTGATGAAGAAGCGGGGATTGTAGGCTAAGTGGTTTTCTTGTGCCCTTATATACCTTATTTTCCTGCTGATTCCTCTCCAAGTGTCATTTTTATCCTCCCACCGGAATAGCTTCATTGCCACCCACCTGACTCATCATGATCAGATTAACTTAGTTATTCGTTCCATATGAAAAATTCTTACTCAAGCAATTCAGATGCTTCAATATGGCCCATCCGTTCCATTTGGATTATTCCGCATACCTTCTAAAAGCTTAGATGGTTGTCATACGGTATCCCACCTATCCCACCATCCCACAACCGCACCGCAGCGGCACATAGTTTGCCATATGCTGTGGGATGTGTGAGCTGAAGAAGCCGCAAATAGCTCTTTTCGCGCGATCACCTTTCTACAAATCTCTTGCATCGCGGGTTCTGCTGAAGTGGATAGCAGGTGTGTCTGGTTAATTGCCTTAGCGGTATTCTGTTCTGGAACAAAAGTCACCACTGGGGGACTCTCTCGGTATACATTTCTTTGTCCTAGTACTAGTATTACATACTTGATCAACTTGCCGACAAAGGATGGAGTCATTTCATGGTGCCTTCCTCGCCGAATTTATTTCCCATTCTACATTCCCCGGCAGTCGCACTCTCGACCATGCTCTAATCGAAGGCCTCCCCGCCTGTCAGACCCTTGAAGCCGAAGCCCTCGGTCCAGAGAACCTGCAGTCACGAATGGCAATCATGTGGTTGGGCTGTGCAATTCCTGCAACAGCTATGCATGTTGAACCTGAAGCCATTTGAGTATTCACAAGCCTACTAATGATAACCTAATCATGAGACAACCTCATAGAAAAAGTGGTCAGAGCTTAGTCAAGGTCGAAGTAATTTGAACTGGTTGAATTAGGGCTATTTAGAAGGGAGGCTGTTTGGGGTACTAATCTTTCTCGCCCGGATAGCCTCATGTGGCTGGATTCAACGCACATCCACGCCCCGGACACTTATCTCACAAGACCTTTTGAGTAGAAAGTGACTACGCCGGGGCGACTGTCTTAGCAGTAAGCTGATATTCGCAGACGAGCGCCGAAACGCGAGCCCACGGAAGCAGCGCCTATTCCCACCTCTCCCCGGCGGCAGCCATCACCATCCCGGCGAGGCGCTCAGCAAGGCGCTTCTTGCATTTTACATTTAAAAACCCGCGAGTCCGACAAACCGGCTCAATACCTCCCAGGGCCACAACCACCACCACCTAACAAGAAACCCCCCTCACAATGGATACGCTCCTCGCCAGCTGCCTACACGAGCCCACGCTCAGAGACAAATTCTACATCCCCCGCTTCCACCACCGCCTCCTCATCGCGAGCGCCTGGTCCATCTCGGAGGGGAGCCGTCTCCTCGACATAGGCTGCGGGCAGGGCGAATCGTGCCTCGTGCTGGCGCACTTGGTCGGCCCCAACGGCCACATCACGGGCATCGACATCGCGCAGCCGGAGTACGGGTCGCCGTTCACGGTGGCCGCGTCGCACACGTACGCGAAGCACTCCCAACTGGGCGCGCGGCTGACCTTCCACCTGCGCACGGACGCCGCGACCTTCCTGCGTGGTCTGCCGGCGGCATCCGGCGGCGCTGCGGCCGTGCTCAACGCGGCCGTCCTCTGCCACAGTCTGTTCTACTTCCCGGATGCGCGGAGCGTGCGGGAGCTGTTTGAGACCCTGGGGCAGAGCGGCCTGCGCCGCGTGTATCTCTGCGAGTACTCGTATGCGGTCTCGTCGGAGAGTCAGCGGTGCCATGTGCTTGCGGCTGAGGCGCAGCGGCTTTTCTACCGGTACAAGGCGCCCCGGGCTCCCGGGGACCTGGAACAGAATGTGCGGGCGGGGGTGGAGCAGCGCGAGGTGCTGGCCGCGGCGCGGGAGGCTGGGTATGCGGTTGTCCGGGAGGGGAGCATTACCCCGGACGAGACGATGCGCGAGGGGGAGTTTGAGGTGATCCATGTGCTGGGGAAGACGTTCCGGCAACGCGTCGACGAGGAGGAAGGGTTGACGGGGGCGCAGCGGGAGGAGATTTTCGCTTATCTGCCGCGCATTGAGGAGCTCAAGCGCCGGTTGGCGGAGGGAGGGGTCGATGCCCTTCGGACAATGGACATATGGTGGGCGGTATTGGAGTTGGAGGATTCTTTGAGGTAGTTAGTAGTCTTGAATGCGTGGACATCGCTAGCCTTTGTGCTTCCCGAGAAGTGAATCTTCGTCATTCCCCTTTGGCTGGATGTTTATACTATATCTTCGCGATTAATATTTGTGATACGGAATACGCCTTGCTCTTCGTCTGGGTCTTCAAACCAAGTCTTTACTTCCTGTCTTTTGTTCTCTCTTTTTCGGCTTTTCTTTTTATTCTTTTTGATATGTATCCATCGTTCTTCTCCTACACGGTCTATACGACACGCATGGCCACCCAACAACCGATCAAACCTGCAAAGCACACCCAGCTCAGATGAACAAAAGACTCAAATTCAACCGCTCCATCACCACCTTCCAATTATATCCACTCGCCTCCTGCGCCGCCCCCCGCCGATCGAAATTCGTCCAGCACTCCTGCACCACCGACCGCAAGCAGGGCAGATTACCCAACGTCGCGTGCCCCTGAAACCCCTCGGCCATGATGGTCTGGAAGGTCTCGCGCTGCGCGCCGACTGCGAGACTCCCACACACCAGAAACGGCCACGCCATCGTCTGGAAGTTGATCGCCGCCGGCGGAAGCAGGCGCCACGCTGCGATGGACTTCTCAATATTCTGCTGGATCTCGGGGACACTGGGCTTGCAGCCGGAGACCACGGTGTGCAAGTGCACGAAGCTGGCGTGCGCGAAGATGTATGTCTGGATGAATTTGATTTGTTCGGGGCTCGGTCTGGGTTGGGAAATGTTGTGTTCGACGTTGCTGGTGCTGGTGCTGGTGCTGGTTCTGGTGCTAGGGTTGTTGTTGTTATGGTTCACGATCTTCGGGGTCAGTCGCTCCAAGCGCTGGTGAAGTACCGATTCGATCCGGTCGACCCTGACGATGAGCTCCCGGAGACTCAACTGGCCTTGAATCTCCTGGTCCTTTTTCCAGGTCGCGAGGAAGATGGCTTCGAGGATAGGAAGCAGGACCCAGCCTTCGCAGCCGACGGCCGCGGGGAACAGTTGGACGAAGTTCTCGTCGGTCAAAAGGGTGCGGTACGTGTCGGCGGCGGCGGGGGTCACGAGCTGGGTGGAGCAGTGGAGCACGTCGTTCCAGACCAGCACTGCGGAGAAGAATCGGAGGGCCTTGCCGTCCATGGTTTGGACATGGCTTGCGCTGGTCGTCAGGGAGGGCGCTTGTCTAGTAAGGGTGTCCAGGAGACCTTTTTCCAGGTTTTGGGCGAGTGAGAGGGCCGCCGACTTGAGATGCATGTAGGCGGACTGCATGTTCTTGCTCATTGCCTGGCCCTCATGGTTATATTCATATAGTGTCAAGTGTCTGCCATGGCAGGGGACTCTTACCTCAAGCATTGCGATCTGAACGCCGCAGATGATACACTCACCCAGCATTGCGCTCGCCGAGAATGATGGCTGTGTTTGTGCCGAGTTCAGCAGGTCTTGGAATTGACACATGCTGGACACCTTGTACCGCTCGTACTCCTTCATCAGCGTTGACCGCACGTACCCGTCCTCGGGTATGTCCAAGAGTCGATAATACGCACTCAACCCCAAGCTCGTGTAGTAGAAGCTGCAGGAGCGCTTGAGCAGGCAGAGCAGCCAGGCGCGGTCGGTCAAAGACGTTGACCGATACGCGGAATGCTGCTTGGGAAATGCCTCTTCGAGGTAATACATGACCAGCTCAATCTCACTCTCCTCCATGCCATTGCCCATCACCGATGGGAACTGAAGTGATGCTGGTGGTGATGGCTCGGTGAGACTGCTGCTCAAACGCACAAACGAGGTATCCCCAAGAGGAATCAGATCGAGAGCCTGGTCCCACAGCGAGGGCGGCAGATCCGGAATATCCAGGGGCTCGAAGGTGGTCGAGATGGAGGAGCTGCGGCCCACCGGGATCGAGGAGCCACTGTCGGAGGAGGACAAGTCTATGGAGACTCGTCGGTCTTCCGGTCTGCCAGCTATGCCCTCATGACGGCTCCGGGATCTGGATATCAGCTGTAGCCGCCGGGCTTCCTCCCGCTCCCGTTCCCCTCGGTCCTTCCATGGGGGCTTCGGGCCGTATCCGTGGCACAGTACGCCCCTGGCTTCACAGTTCGAGCACGGCTGGCCGTCTTCGTTGCACTTCTTACGCCGCAGTCGGCATGTCCAGCACCCTGTCTTGACACGCTGGGTCGCGGACATTGGCCCGATGTCTACCCGTGGGTGGACAGTCCCCGGAGATACCTTGCTTCTAAAGTTCTGTGTCTGCGCGTGCGCGGGAGCGAAAAAAGGGAGGGGAGAATATATGAGTACCGTGCTTGGGCGGAGTTGTTGTCACAAGGGGGGAGTGAAGCCAAAGTCACTATTCGTCCATAAGCTTAGCTTTCAATTTCTGAAAGAGCTATCAGTGCAGCTTGATACAGACTCTAATTTACGGGCAGTCCTACGTCAAAATCCATCCAGTCTGTCAATGCCTTTCAAGGGTACAAGAAGTCAATTGGGGAGCGGGGTGCCAATTGCATCTGCAGTCTCCACGCCCGTATCGATTCTGATAGGACCAGGAAGAACCCACCTTAAAGCTCTAGGTTTGTCATCCTTCACAGGTCCCACGTCCTGGTGCTCAGGCCAGCCTCAACCCTCCTCCGGTTCCATTGAAACCCAGCCACGTACGTATTCCGCCGCACCGCGAGGAAAGGGAATGAAGCCCGCGCAGGGTGAAAAGAAGATGCATATTCTAGCTGCGTGGGCGTCTTGCGCCCAGCAAACCCGGAGCCAGGATCGTTCCCTGGTCAACATTGTTTCAGGCAAGATTGAGAGAGCGAAACGATTGGCGTAGTTCTGCGGAGTCCGATATTTGCCCAGCTTCGCAGTCATCCGGTTGCTGCAGTTTCGATTACTCGAAGTGTGCGCTCTTCTTGCATTCCGGATAGTGGGGCCCTCATGTACTGCACGTATGAGCACTTCGACATGGCCACTAGCCCTGATTCGGTAGGTAGATGACTGCAGTTGCAGCTGTAAGGTGTGAAGTTTTTGAATATCAGAATAGCTCGACTCCCAATAAGCCTTTTGTCTTTTCTTGTTCCTGATCCTGGGAGAGCTCCGCAGCTAAGCAAAGGACGAAGAGTGTGCGTAGGGCGGACAAGCTTGAAGGCATTCTCCTCATAGGGCAGCTGCGGGCTGTTAAATTATGCCTGAAACACGATGACCCCTGGCCGAGAAACATGCCTCGGGAGACTGGCGCGTCAAGGTGGGCCCGGGAAAGGCCGAATAATCATCTGCCAAATCATCGCTGCACAAGGCATGGATGTTGTGTTTTATTTTAGAACCAAGGGAGAAGGTGAAGCGGCCGCTTTCGGCCGCTCCCGTGCCAATCTCAAGCTTATCATTTCTTGATCTGCGAGTCATTTATTCAATACCAGAGGGATCGAGACAGGGATCTGGCGAAGGTTCCTCCGGTAAGATGAACCTATCAACACCCGTTTACCCCGCCGGAGCCACGGCCAGATCGAAAGTCCAGTGCCTCATACTCAATAGGACCAAGTCTCTATTTACTAGGTACCTTATAGGTAAGCGCTTTGCTTCCCACAGGCGCAATGGCTGCTAGTGCCACATGGATGGTCTTGCGCTTCGAGATTTCATTGGTTCCTGAGGATTGACCCCTCAAGCAGATCGACCGAATTGACGGCATTCCTCCCTTTGATGGCATAGGCGCCGATAGCGAAGGGGGCAGCTACCTAGGCGCGTCATCTTCGGTTTCTATATTATTCAGTCTGGGAGGTGAATATTGTCGGTTGGGCTGAGTGCGCTGTTTTTGGCACTCGCCCCATGTCACCAGAATGGGCGCATAAACCGGCAGCAACCAGAAATGGAGGGGTTGCTGCAGATGACGCAAGCCCCCATTTGTCAGTCACCAAATCAGCCGAGCTTCTCATGCAGATTCCCTCACGTGTTTCGGGGAAATTGCACACGGTTGGTCATTATCGTGTAACGTGCGCTCGCCGTTGCAATAGTTGTGCACAACAAGGGCATTGAGAACCCGTTAACCCGATCGCGCTATGTCGCGCGAGACAATGTTCGCATTGTAGCACAAGAGAATGCATTGAGATCTGTATCGTTGTCCCAGGTTTTGTAAGCAGCAGATAAAAAAAGAGGTGGGAGATGGGTCAAGTGATCTTGTGTGCTTGTGAGAAATATATGAATGGCGCTCTTCCTCCGCCCTGCGCTCGCTTCCCCCCTTCATTACCCCCCTCTGCTCCTCAACCCCTAAATCCTTTCACGGTCGGCCTTTTTGGTATTCAACTCGCTTGAACATGTCAACTCCGCCTCATCCCGGTGGAAAGTCTCCATTCTCTACGGTGATGGAAGACGACTACGCTATTTCCAGCGAGTCTGCATCCCTGATGGGGGCCGACCGCAGCCCTCGCCAGTCCAGATCCAACCATGTCCGTTACAATCCGCTCTACGTGACAGTCGTAGCCAGCCTCATCTTTCTGATAGTTGATATTGTGGGCAACATAGCGGTGGCACCCCGCCTTGCGATCGTCGAGCGCATCATCTGCGACGAATATTACTCGCGGATGCAGATGGGAGAGCACCCCGGAATGAGTTGGGACTGTAAGGTCGAACCGGTGCAGAGCGAATTAGCCCTAATTAACGGGTGGCGAGAGACCTTCGATAATATCCCCGGGCTGATCGTGTGTATGCCGTTTGGAATACTCGCCGACTGGTATGGACGCAAGCCCGTTTTGCTCCTCGCGATGGTCGGCTGTTTTCTGAGCGATGTTTGGGTTGGATTTGTGAGTCAGTCATTCTCATAACTCCGAGGCAGTGAGGATGCATCGACGGGACTGACGACGATACCCCAGCTTGGTTTCCGCAGTTCTTTCCCCTGCGCGCTGTCTGGCTTTCGGGCTTGTGGCAACTGCTCGGTGGGGGAGGGGCATCTATCTCCTCGATGAGCTTTACCATGATTGCCGATCTGTGTCCGGCGGAGATGCGGTAAGAGGAATCCACTCTCCCGGAAAGGAAACGCAAAGAAGGGTCTGACTGGGGATGATTGTGGCAACAGAACAACGGCCTTCTCGCAGGTGCATGCGGCCGTCTTGGTCTCGGAGTTGATTTCGGTCCCCACCGGAGCCGCGTTGATGGGCCTCAACCCATGGATCCCGATTTTCGGTGCCTCCACTCTCATGGCTCTGGGCATCCTCCTCGCTTGGGTCCTAGTGCCAGATATCGTCCCCAAGCCCGCCCTAAGCACCGACATCGAGAGCAGCAGCGAGGACCATTCCGAGACGGACATATCTGACGCCTCTGCCTTCTCTCGACTCCAAGCATACATCACCAAGACCTTGCAGCAGATCACCCACGAATGCACCTGGATCCGCAACCCCAACATCCTGCTGGTCCTGAGCTCCTTCTTCGTCTGCCAGCTGGGTCGGCAGATCACCAGCATCACCCTCCAGTACGCGGCCGCCAAATTCCGGTGGCAGTTCAACAAGGCCTCACTCTTAGTCTCCCTGCGGGCTGGGGTGAACCTCTTCGTGCTGGCCGCCGTCATCCCGGGCTTCTCGTATCTCCTGGTTAAGCGCCTGAGGTACGAGGACGCACTGAAGGACAAACGTCTCACCCAACTCAACGGGATCTGCCTGATCCTCGGCTCGGCCATCATCTTTCTAGCGGGGTCGCCGCCAACCTTAGTGTTCGGCCAGACAATCTTCGCGCTGGGGTTCGCGTTCGATGTCACGGCACGAAGCTTTCTGACGGGCATGGTGGACCCCATGCACCTGGGGACGGTGTACACGGGGGTGACGACGATGCTGTATGGGGGGCTCATGATCGGGAGCCCGATCCTCGCCAAGGCGTTGCAGTGGGGGCTGCAGTTAGGCGGGTCGTGGGTCGGTTTACCCTTTCTCGTCGCGGCGGTCTTGTTCACCTTCGCCCTCGGTGCGATCACCGCGGCGACGTTGTGATATGATAGAACATGGATATTTAGGTATAAATACACATATCAGGCGCTGAAATCTTTCTGTCACCCGGCTTACACAACTACCCGATGATGAAAACTTGAATTGTCAGATTACCATCATTCTCATACACATTACATCCAGACCACAAATGAACCAGTTATGAGATCAGTAGGTATAGCACAACGGCCCCGCCGTGGTATCCATCACCCTCGCCACGGGGACATCCCCCGTAAACCCCCCGTACATCAACGCATCCTCCAGCGTCGCATTGCCCGTAGAATTATACATATGTTGCCCCTCGTACTCCTCAAACCGCACGCCGGGATTCTCGCGCTGCCACCGCCACCAAAGCCGATCCAACTGCGCATGATGTACGTAGAACAAAGGATCTACAAACGCAGCGTCAGCCGACTCCTTTCGCTCCTCCTCCTCCTCCTCCTCCTCCTCCACCTCTCTCGAATGGTACGCAAACTCACCATTCGCAGCCGTCATCGCCAGGAAGTCCCCCTTGATGCCCTGATGTAACGGATTGTGCAGGTAGATTTCCACCGCCCGGACAAAGTCACGGTAGCTCTCCTTTCGTAAAATCGCCCCGATGGATTCCGGGCGATAGTACTCCCCGGAGATCCGACCGGAAACCTCACCGTCTTGAAACCCACGTGCGAGGCAGTGGCGCGTGTAGGTGTGGTTGTACAGGATCGGGCGCAGGCCGGCGAAGGGCCCGTCCGTCACGCACCGGCCGCCGCCGACGATCTCGGGCCCCCTCGGGTCCCCGTCTCCGCCGAAGCCGGTGGTGCTGTTGAAGATGCTCGAGTTGGCGAGGTCCATCCAGTCGAGGGTCCAGTCCCAGTACCTATCCAAGGTCAAAGTTGAGCTTAGGGAGAGGAACCATATGCGGGCATGAATGGATGGATGGATGAACGGCAACCTACGGGATCTGTCCTTGAAATCCACATTGCTGGCGTAGGATGTTCTCGAAGACGAAGAGGGTGTATCGGTGCCAAGGGAGGAAGCAAGCGGATCGGTGACCTGGAGAGAGATTATGTCAATGAATCCTTTGCGTACAAACTATCCTTCGAGGGAAACAGGTCTGCGATATATGCTCTCAATGGGGATGGGTAGATACGCACACCACGATCCTATCCCACCATGCAGAATCGCGAAATCATCGTAAATGGTGCCATTGCCACCCTGCCATTGGGACGGAGTCTTTGCCAAGCAGAGCACTGCCTGCGTGAATTCGGCTTTCTCATCGCTGGTCAGGGACCGCCATTCGCGGCGCACCGGCGGGTTCTCGCAACTACGATGGAGCACGGCGGTGGGTTGAGACAGGATCTCAACGACAAAAATGACGATGAGAACCAGGCTTCCGATAGCTCCCGCGGCGTAGATTGCGAGAGACTTGCCCTTGTATGCAGGTTTGACCTTTCTATTTCTGAATTAGAATAGCGCAGTCACAACTTGAAGGATGGATGTTGGTGGTAATCGTACTCGGATTCGGGTATGTAGCCCTCCAGCGGCGCGTCTGCCACGGGCGCATATCGCCATCGGTCCAAATGACTTTTTAGTAGTTTGAGCACCATACTCAATGACTGTATGCCCTGCTGTAAGAAGAATTGAATTGTATTACAAGTATCCCTGGCATGGGATAGGGGTGTTGGGAAGATTTACTTGAAGCAAGCAACTGCCGCGGCCGAGAGCGGCTTTGGCGCCAGACCAGTAGGCGCCGTCGCATCTTTAGGACAGGATCAATCTCGAAACACGAACCGTGTACAGCACAATCATAAACCTACTATAAGTGCTGCTGACATATCTGTGGTTGAAAACACCCATTTTCTTTGACAACGCCCGTTGTATATTGTGTCGAGGTCCCAAGTCTGTCCACGCAAGAAGCACCTGGCTGTACCGGACCACAGCCCTTACCCTGAAGAATTCAAAGTGTAAGCAAATGCAAAGGCAGACTGTCACTGGACTACAATGTGGGCATCATCAGATATCAGGAAAAATGACCAAATTCGAGTACCAGGGCAGCATAGGTTAGGACAATGAACTCAGGTAGCTGATAGCATTTTGACAGTTTGGGCATGCAATTTGTCAGCCTAAGGCTATGCGATTGTAAAGTCAAACGCAGATTCAATAATGCTCAGGCGGCTGATTTTCACAAAACACTGGTCCTTGTTACTAACTGAATCAGCTGTTGGTGAAGGCTCGCTTGGTAAACAATTTAGGATCATATGGACGCACCACTCAAGAACGCCAACAAGCTCCCTAATCAATGCAATTTACCTAACCCAATATGATTAAATTTCCTAAGAAGAAGCCTGACAGCAGCTGCATAATTAGAGGGATAGGTGAAAGAATGCGATATGAAGCTACTTCCACATCATCTGCGGATATTGCTACAGGGGAATTGAGTTTTGGAAGCTTGGTAACATTTTCACACTGTATACGTAGTTTTTGACATTACCAGGTTTGATGAAAAGACCATCAAATTTCCATCCACGGGAACAAGCCTTCACAGCACCTCATCTTACCAATAAGATCTTTTGTTCCACCGCGACCCCACCAACGAAGGTCTCCAGTTTGGATCCCCCGCAGGATGAATCTCTTTATTCGAGCCCACTCACATTGGGATCGCTCATTGGTGAAAGGGCGTCTACAGTATTCGTGTTGTCATCCTTGCGATTGCACATGCGACTTCCCCTAGCTACATGCTAATATTGCTGTTCTTTGCTCAGTCAAGGCGATTAAACCGCGGAAGACGATCGAGACAGCGTAGCTCTCCTGGCGCCTACGGTCGAATCTCTGTAGCAAATGCAATAAGATATTATGACAGCAGGGCTTAGATCTACACCCCACAACAGCCATACTCAGTCTCCAAGTTTTCAACCTCACACTTATGCCCCTTTCTAGTGTGGCCAGGGCAGGTCCCGGGCGCCAAACAAGCCGAGAAAGAATAGCGGGGCGAGCGCCCTCGCCGAAGTAGCGTCCGGAACAACATCTTGATACCGCGCCAACTCCAAGCGCATGGGCGCGCTCACGTTCGCCAACATTCCTCCCCGCACAGCTCTGCTTAGGCGCAATGACTTTGGCGCCGGGTTGCGCCAAATCTGCTGGATGTCGCCGCCGACGATCGGCCTTAGATCTCAGATTAGTCGGCACTACCCAACATTCAAGCCAACCCGGCCAAACACGAAAGGAGGATTGCCCGAACATGCAAGAAAGTTCCTTCTCGAATGTCTTGTCTAGTTCCCATCTATTCTGCTCAATAGTGTCACTGTTCCGCCAGCCATGTCGTCGTCGACCGAATACACGCATCGCGAGTCAGACGAGTACCTCCTGAAACCCGACCACTTCGCCGAGAAGCCTCGCCCGAAGCGATGGGACTGTTTCCGACCCATCGCGTACACCGGACTCGTGTTCGTGGGGTGCGTGGAGATCATGGTACTGGCGATATTCTTCACTCAGGTGACCAGACAGACCCCGGAGGCCTTGCTGGGCGAACTAAATGGGTTGGTGCCGAATTGTAAAAGATCTTTCCCTTCTTTCTATCTGGGCTGGAATGCAGTTGTTTCTGACTTGTGAGAGCAGTCCCTGCTCGACGGGTCCTGTTCCGCCCGGACCCGCTGGCGGCGTCGGATCACAAAACCGAGCACTCGATAAATGCGACTCGTGATAACTGGCTGTCGTATATGCCCCGTGCGTTCTCTGCTCGGTCTCGAGGTGTTCGAGGGAAAAAATGTAGATGACACGACTAACACGAAGACGTGACAGGAGGCAACGGCTTCATTGCCGTCAACCACACGGAGAAGTACACGCTGCCGCCGCCGCTGCAAACCCTAGACAAGGATGTGTATTCGATCGCGGTATTTCATCAGTTGCACTGCTTGGTATGTATTTACCCTTACCAGTGACAACCCGCTTCTCGCGCAGCTACCGGAGATTCTGATTTGATCGATGCAGTACGCGATCATGACCGCATACGACGATCTGGCGACCAGCAAAGCTGCAGGTAGTCCTACGACCGAGTCCCGGGACGCGGAGACACACGAGCACGAGCATGGGCACCCGCACGAGCACGAGGAGGTTCACATCCATGCCCATAATCATGTGGATCACTGTTTTCAGTATCTGCGGCAGTCGCTCTTGTGCTGTGGTGATACCGCGTTGGAGGGCCAGGATCCCCGGACAGAGGCCCCGGGGACGGACGGCACCGGCGCGGTGCATGTGTGCAAAGATTTTGACGGCATTTTGGCGTGGGCCGATGGGCATCGATTGGTGAATTCGAAGCACCCCTAGGGCTTTTATTTCTATGCTAGGTATTCAAGAATCAAGGAAGGGTGGTACGGGTTTTGATCAGAGTATATAACCTTAGTGTATGTAGCACTTCTACTTGGTAGGGCTGGAGAGAAGTACCAATAGAGTGGGGATAACGAACTACCTTGATTGTACTCGCAACAGTTCACTTTTGTTCGAGGAATGGCCGGGGTTTCGTATTTCCCTGTGTGTGTCTATGCACAAATTCTTCCTCATACAGAGCCTGATTAAAAAGAAAACAAATCATCGCGCAGTCACCCCTCTTGACCCCTCCACGCACAGACCCCCATAGAACATAGCATCCGCAGCATCTCTCCACGTACTCTCGGGCACCACATAATTCTCCATCGTATAGAACAGCCGACAATCCGCAGCATCGTACACGAACTGCAGCGGTAGAGCGGAATCTTCCTCGCTGTATTCGTCCCGAAAGTTTACTCCCCCGGCTCCACGCTCATCGAGTCGAAGCGACAACTGCTCCAGCGGCGGAGGGGCGAGCTCCTTAAGCCTCTCCATTTCTTCGGCCGTGAGGATAGGAGACTCTTCGCGGCTCGCAGCTTCGGCGATCTCCTGCGCCTTACGGACATAGCGATCGATTGTCTCTAGGGACCAGCACTGTCCACCCTTGTTGCCGCCGATGGCTTGCATGGGTCCGGGCCGTGGGCGTCCACCAAAGACGATGCTTTTCACGCCTTGGTGCTTGAGTAGGTTGGCTAGAATGCTGCATGTTGATACGCAGGCGCCGTTGGTGAGCTGAACATTTTAGCCTTCTGTCTTCCCATGTCTGACTGGAGGCCATGACAGGGACAGTCTTACCAGGATAATGTTATAGGTCTCAAATGGCTGTATCACTGGCCCGACGGATATCCCTCCGTATCCACTGATCGGGTTCTCCGATTGGGACGCTGTGGTGAAATTATAGGTAGCGAGCAGACGGGACATATTCCGGCCAAGTACCTCCTCTGGACCAAACAACTCTTCCCAGCTTTCAAATGAACGCCCATGGTCTGGTGTGACAGCATTGTGGAAGACCAAAGGCAAGTCCAGCGAGTCCTCCCCAAGAGCCTCCCGTCCCTGCGCGAACGAGAAGATCCGACCCATCAGATTAATTAGTTCCGTCGACGGAAATCGCGTGGCCGTGTAGATCGATTTGTCGGGGAATAGGAGCCTGAACAGATTGAATCCCAGGTTTATGTCTCCGCCATCATTGCTGGAGAGATCGATGATAAGCTTTTGCTTGCCGTCCTTGCGCGCCTTGTCAAGGAAGTTGAGTGCCACCGCGTCGAAGGAACGGGGGCTTTCTCCGTCGAGTTTGAATGTCGGGACTTGGAGTATTGCAACATCTTTGAGCTTGGGATCGGTCAGATAGTAGCCCCTTATCAGGTCTTTTCTGTGGCGGACGATTGGCGAAGGATACATCGCGATAACCGCCGAGAGAACCGGATCCGCCGACGAGGGTGCGCGGCGTGGCTTGGAAGATAGGCTGTTATTTTCCTTGGGAATGCATACACTCTCGAAGAGTGAAGTGCCACTAGAGTAATCCCAGTTGGGATTCAGTGAAGCAGAAGCAGTTGTATGAAAAGTGAGCTGCGTCCCGTTGCCGAATTCGAACGTTTGATGCGCAGCACCGGGCCAGGCACCAAGATGGCTTGTCCACGCCCCTCCAGTGTAGGAACCCGAGAATGCGGCGGCATGGTTGGGGAATAAGTGGTTATATCTGATCCACTGTCAGAAAGACCGACCAAATGTTCCTGTGGACTATACCTAGCATCAGGGTCTTGCAGACTGATCGTAACGCCAATGTTGGATTGCAAGTAATAAGATGGGTCCAGACCATCAACCAGCACTACGGGTGAAACATCGCTCTTTGGGTCGTGGAACTTTAGTCTGGCATCATCTTGAGTAGTCAGAGAAAAAATAGATATCAGCAAGCTGACGGGTTGATGAACAGCGGATTCCATGGCCTTGGAACTTACGGTAAGTATAGATCTCCGGCACTTCACGCCCGTCCGAAGAGATCGAAACCAGAGGCACCTCGTGCTCGAAATGCAGAATCCCTTGCGAGCAGAGATTCAATGTCAAATGGCCGTCGTTTGCACGTGATATGAGGTAGCGCAACTCCGAGTCAAAGTCGAAGTGGCTTGCAAATGCATTGTCGTTAGCTTTCTGTCGAATTGTCTGGAGCTGTCCCCACAGGTCGACTCCAGTAGAAATATAGCCGCTTGGGGGATCTAGACTAGTGTAAGTTCAAATTCATTTTTTTCAATCTTTGGGTAAAGCAGAGCCGGGGTCATCTACTTGCCTTTTAGGATGGCGGTAGTTGACTGAAACTGTAGATACTTGGCGTACTCATCAAGAAAGCTGACGGCCAAGTCTGATCGGAAGGGCATTGAGCGCAGACAGTCGTGAGCGAGCTGCCCGGGAATCCCGTATGCTCTTGCCTTCCCTGTAGCGTGTCATTACAATGGAGAATCAAATCGTCAATTGCCCATCATGTACCTTGCTCTTTTGCCGATCTAATGAAGGAGCTGGCGATCACGGCACAAGGATTGGAGGCACAAGCAACGTCGATCCAAAGTTGGAAAAACACAAACAAGATGATATGGAGTATACATAATTCACTCATCCTCGCATCCACCATCAGACTGTAAGAGCTGAAGCCTTGGATTGACAATACTCGAGGAGCGACGGTCATCATCCAAAAATTGAGTCCTCCAACAGTGTTGTTGAGCTAGGCGCGGGCGCGGTTAGGGTTGAGCTGTGTCCGCGCCTACTCCTCTTCCCCTCTCAAGTCGGCAGATAAATTTTTAGGCTCTGACAAACAACTCCCAAGGACATATCTGTGCATTTCCACTTGGAGCAATAATCTCTCCGCTCTATCTTTCCTCTATTCTCTGTGAAAACAAGACTGAAGATGTCGGGACCGTCAACCAAAGGGTACAGCGAGGTACCACCCCGCGCCTCCGAAGAGTCGTTTTCCGAGGAGAAAGCGAGACTTCTCCAGGACTCTTCAATACATGGAAGAGCAGGTTGGAGAAGAAACCTTTCTTATCCCGTTTGGCTCATTATTGGAATACTTGTGCTGTCAAACATCGCGTTACTGGTCTCATTAATCCTATCGCGTCAGATACATCCCACAAAGCAAGTCTCTTGGTTACCACCCAAAGGTCTGCCCGCCGCGTAACTTACTGTTCTAGGTTTTACTACCGTCAACTAATAGAGTGCAGTCCCGACCACAAAGTTGTTCAAATTCGAGACATTGTATGGAGAGCCACTCAGCCCCGAAGCGGAGAAGGCCTGGGACGAGCTTATGCCAAGTGAGCATTTTCTTTGCGTCGATCAGTAATCTACGCTGTATTGGCAGCTAACACAGTACAAGCTGGACGGGGTTTTGTGACAATCCAGAATGACACCGCGCTGCCAGACCAACCGGGTCTGGACCAATCTCTTCCAGAACAACATGCCATGATTTCGGTGTTTCATCAACTCCACTGCATCGTAAGCGTCTGATAGTACCGACCTGGGTGTAGCAGAAGCTAATTTCCTTCACAGTATATGACCCGCGAAGGGTACTACGCTGCGCGGGCAGGCAATGTGGATCAAGTCAGCGCCGCGCATTTGATGCACTGCTGGGACTACCTTAGGCAGACGGTTATGTGTTTCGCGGACACAACTCTGGAATGGATCCCAGCTCCTCCTAATGACAAGGGGAGTACGGGATGGGGGTTTGAGCATCAGTGTCATGACTTCGACGCCATTGCCGAGTGGGCGGAGGAGAACAGGCTGAAGACTACTTATGGGATCCACTGACCGCTGCGCCACGTGCTGTTTGATATTGTGGATTTTGCAAGCATTAAAGTACTAGTACTCCGGATACTTGTATTTGACGAATTGGTAGTCTACAAGTATTTTTGGTTCAGATGTTTTCTGGCACGCTCACTCTCATGGTGATCTAACCGAATAAAAAGCAATGGAAAACAGGTCAGTGGAAACAAGCTCAAATGTACTTAAAAAGAATTGCATGTGTTTCTGGCACCATTGCAGTTAAACAGAAGTGAAATTATGAGACTAGCTGCCAGGTTAAATAAGAAAGAACTGCTACTATGGTGGCGCGAGTGGTGGGCGATTCAACTCAGGAAGCCTCGATATCCTCTCACCATTGAAAATTTTGTTGTATTAGGGTTCAGACCGGCCCACACCTACTCCCACTCATACTATTCTGGTCTTGGTGGAGCGCAATTGGGGTCTTGGAACGCTATTCCAGTCTGACTGCCTGTGACGCAAAACACAACAAAAAGGACTTCATCTCAACATTCCGTGAGCTCCAAGACCATAGCACGATAGAACTTGGCTGGCTCAATAACTAGAGCTGCCCTCCTCGAATCTCCCGGTTCATTCCCGCCCTGAAATGCTGCTCAGCCTCGTGCATAACAGATCTCAGCACCCTGGCGAGAATATGTGCCTCAGTACACTCAGTGCCCACTGTGGCGCTTGTCAATCCCAATAGCATAGTCTTCAACACCACCACCACGCTTGTCGATGCCAATGGCGTAGTCCTCAACGCCGCCACGCTTATCAATGCCGATGGCGTAGTCTTCAACCGAGTTCCGTTTGTCAATGCCGATCGCATAGTCCTCGACACCACCACGCTTGTCGACGCCAATGGCATAGTCCTCGACGGAAGTACGTTTGTCAATCCCAATAGCATAGTCTTCAACACCGCCACCACGCTTGTCGATGCCGATGGCGTAGTCTTCAACAGAGTTGCGCTTGTCAATCCCAATAGCATAGTCTTCGACAGAGCTTCGCTTATCAATGCCGATCGCATAGTCCTCGACGGAAGTACGTTTATCAATGCCAATCGCGTAATCCTCGACGCCACTAGGCTAAAAGACAGCAAGTCAATCACAGAGGGACTTTCCAACAAACCGGGAAGATCGAGACAAACCTGAGCCACCGGAGCAGCCAGCGCGCAGAATCCGGACGCAGCGATAAGAAGAAGGACCTTCATTTTTCTCAATCTTCTTGAATTTCTCGAGTTTCTGGAGAGAGTAGAGTTTCTGGTGATTGAAGAGCTGAACGCGAAATGCTTGGTATTTTGCTTGTCTTCTGAGAGTTGATAACCAGGGCCTTGGTCTTAAATATATCTATTTTTCCCAGCATAAGCTCAGAATAGGCGCCTGTCCTGGGCTGGGGGAGGTGAGGCAGTAGCAGATCACAATCAGCAGTAAAACGCTAAATGTTGGCGCCGGGCCTAATGACAAGAGCAGCACTTGACGCTCCTCTGAATCCCTCTTGAGGCTCTAGCATAAGGCGCCGCTTGGTGGATCTTCAAGCGCACGTAATGGAGACCTGGATCCACCTTTTGGCGCCAGAACCCCCCTTCGGAGGAATAGGCGCGGATAACCTTACTATCTATGGGGTCAAGGGCATTTGCTTTTCGCTGCGTTGGATTATAGGTAGATTCTCGAGGGGAGCTCTTTGAAAAGCACCTAGCCTTGTGCTGCATGTTAGTGCCAGCAGGCGTCGCAATTAGGTATCGTATCATGTCATCGGGCCAACGTTACTTTGATTGAGGGAGAGAAAGTCATCGCCTCGACATGATGATTCCAGGATGATTTCAGTGTTCAAAATCGACTTTATTCTTGGGCATGTCACTACAGAGGAAGTGGGAGGTCGCTAGAAGTCCGCTAAAGCCTACTCCAATACCGCCCGTCGATGGACCTTCAACCGCTCTGTAGCTTCCCTCACTTTCTTGTAGTTTTTACTGCGCGTCGGACACGCCCGGATGGTAATTCATACTATCAGACGCGTCACCTCTTGACGCCGTCGCCAAAAGTTGACGCCACACTGCATGCGCACCCATCTACGCTTTTGGTGGGTTAGGCGCAACGGCTAATGCTATTGTTTTCTCTAAGAAGGCTTCCTGATAATGCCTTATTACGTATCTGGGTAGCCATCAAGTCTTTTTGTGGGAACTTCCTTAGTCAAATGAATCATTTATAGCTATTATCAATGTCATGTGATGGTTTGGGTATATCTCGGCATGCTACTGTTTATCCTGCCTTGGGAAATCTTTCTGATCGCCTTTTCTATATCTATTTCCCTATCTTGTACGCAGTTCATCCACGTGAAAATTGTAACATGACTATTCGTGAGCTCACGCCTGTATTGGAAACACCATGCTCCCATTAACTATATTCCAGCGCCGAGACACATGTTGGTGGTCGTATGGTTGGTTTTGGTGATGTTCTTGGCTCCGTCGTCGTCTCAGCCTTGCTGCGGACCCTGACCATGAAGAAAAGTCCTCACCCCGCCCATAAAGATGCCTCGCGTCTTGTCATCTGGGTCAGCCTCAGGACGTAGTCCCACGTCTTCGTTCAACATCTAGCACATCTCATGCCGATATCAGATCGCTCATCGCGTCCTTCACGGGCGAGCAGCGTGCGCAACGGCCACAGTCGAGCCCAGTACAAATCCCTCGAGCTTTTGTCCCGAAATGGAGTCTGGAACCCACCATGTATAGCTTCAATGCCAGTGTTAAGAGTAATGGGGATCGCGAAGCAATTCTCGCGGTGTGGTCAAGCAACATGAGAGCGCAGTCCAAGAAGAGGGGGGTAATGCCCCCGTTCAAGGGCTCCCTGCCCGGCTGGGGCGCCGCCCAAGGCATCATGCAGCATAACTAAACCTTCCTCATCACCGACACCACCACCAGCGGACTGCACACCTTCCTGCAGTACCTGTCTACGGGATCCTACCGCGTGACGGGCTACAAGACCCGGCTGCAGGTCAACCAAGGCACCGCTTACGCCACCGCCATTACCATCTAGACCCTCACGAGCGGCAACATGACCGGCTGCTCCATGCAAACGGCTGACAAATTCGCCTGCGCGATGCCCAACGTCGCCGCCGCCGTGACCAAGTCCTTCCGCGACGCCGCCTACATTGCTGCAGACTCCGATGTAGCGGCGGCTAATATGACGGCGGGTCGCGGCTTAGTTAACCAGACGTACAATTTAATTGCATTGGCAATGGGTCACGCTGCCGGTCGTGGTCTGGGTGCTCGGACTGCTGACGCTGTTGGGCGCGGGGTGGAAGACGCGTCGGAGCAAGGTGCCGAGCTGGCGGAATAGTCCCATGCCGTTGTTTTTGTATCGAGAGAGCAAGTGGGAGGAAGAGAATACAAATGAGGGTCCGATCTCTAGAAGGGAGGATGTGAGAGTGATGCTGTGCAAGGATAATGATCGCTTTGTGCTGGCGTGATCGCCGTGTCGCGCCGAGATATAGATACAGCAAGGGCTATGTTGAGTCTCGATGTATATGCAAATAATTTCAGTCTGCTGGTGATATGTACGACCAATCTTCGGTCACGATATTTGAAGGGAAGGAAAAATGCTCTCTGTCGTCGTACTCCAGTCGATGTAGTGGTAAGATTATGCTGCTGTTGGGAGGGTGTGGAAGCAAATCCCGGGGCGAGAGGAGCGGTTCGCTGATCGCATTGTGAGCAATCTACCCATCAGAGAAGCGCAACTGATCGACTTGGACCTGTTTTTAGATATTTCAGAATAAATCAACAGAACCATATAATCTTGTCCCCCGCTATCTAAGTTATTACTTCTCCAATCTATTGTACTCCTGAGAGAGTGTGTGGGCTGAGGAATTATATCGATAGGATAAATAATGATGGTCAATTTGCATAGCAAAAGGATCTACTAGTTCAAAGATGGAATATTGCTATGCTGTGGCGGGGGCTACACATCGATACCAGTACCCATGCTAAAATTAGACCAGGTTTAAGTACCAACGGTACTGAGGAGCCGGACTCTGGTGTGTGAACTATGAAAAGTGGAACTTAGACACACTTTTATTCCGTTATCACGTGAAACGGGGCAATGGCGCATCTGGGAGCGCGTCAGACTGAAGATCTGGAGGTGGCCGGTTCAAGCCCGGCTTGCCCCATTTTCCTTTTTTTACCCTTTTCTTCTATCTATGATTTTTGCAATTTCTTCCGTCCCCCTTTGTTATCTTAGTAACTAATCCTCATGTTTGATAATGAAATTGTGCTACTATCACGTTCTCCGATCTACCCATGGCTCCCAAAAGTTGTAATGAACTTAAAGTGAGGTCCCTAAACTTGACTAGACTTGACGAAGTGAAAGCCATGCTCCTCGAGGTCCCCCTCCAGTAATTTTACATCCTTCGATATGCACCAGTCCGGAAGTGTCATAATGGTACATGACGATCGTCAATCAAGATAGGCATCCAGGAGGAAGGGCATTCTGTATTGATTGTGAGATCAGACTTGCTCAAACATTGCTGGAGAGTCTGGTCTCTGCGCTGCGTTGACTTGGAGTGTCGCAGGAACTCTTTCAGATGGACGAAACTTGCCCAGCATAAGAAAGGCAGGGGCCCTGGCGTGAACGCTAAGGTATCAATCCAGTATTCGATATCTTTCAACCGAACATAATCTCCATTTGGCATCTACTTATCGCCAGCTTTAAAGCTTTCTTCAGAGCGATGACGATGCTTATAGGGCTTGTCGAGGTGCTCAGGGTGCCAAGAATCGGACAATTGAGGTCGGAGGCTGTTGGAGAAGCATCCGCCGCCAACTTGCCTCAGGACCCAAATACGCGTCTTCTCTCTTTTCGGATGCAATATGAGGATACCTCCACCAGCCACAATAGTGTCCGCCCGGTCTATATTGCATGTGAAGTTGAGTGTAAATGAATTCGGACCAGATGTTTTTCACCACGAGAGGATTCTTTCTGGGTTTTTGTTGCGGCTCGACGGGAACATAGAACAGGGCCTGTTGGATCTTGCGCGAGCTTGTGATTTGATCTTTCCATGTGGAACAGACTCGAGTCCAAATCAACAACGTATGCATATCCAAGTCCAGGAGGATCACTTCCAGTACTTCGGGGGTCGAGAATATCACGGATGGAGCCGAGGAACGTTGAGTCATGCTTCTGTGATGTTCGCTGACTCTTATAGCAAGAGACATCATGGATAAGCGTTGTCGTAGTCGAGACTGATCAGAACGAATGCGAGACTGTTCTGATCTTAACGAGTTTTGACCAGGGTGATAACGAACGACTCATTTTGTTTGATGATCGTGTCAAAGACAACTCAGAAGTATGGCCTGCTTGTTTCGTCACTATTTTCAGGATGGCGGAAATCAATGTCAGTGCCTGGTGCAAGTTAATCTCGACATAAGGAATATGACGGCAGTTGCACATCACGCCGCAGCCCGCCGGACAGGAAGTTTGCTTTGTTAGCCCTCGGGTGAATAGAATTCCCGTTATAGAGGCAGAGCGGTAATCACCTCTGGTCCAGTCCCTACATTTTACCTCTTGGTAGGACAATGACACTTTCGGTTGTCCTTGGTATGGGGTCCCAAGCGCTGGTCGGGAGGGGCCTACTCCAAGGGGGCATGCAGGTGCTGGGTTCTCCCTCTAGGAGGGTACTCGGAGATGACGACGTTGAAGAGTTACGTGGTTAGGGCATTGGAGGTATCGGGCTTGGGGTGAGGTTTCTGGTCGAGATTTTGGATAGCTGCTTCGAAACATAAGCAGGGAAAGGCATACTGTGCATGCAAACCAGAGCTTTGCGGGTACAGGACTTCAAAGAACGAGGTAGACTAGGACATGAGGGTGGTTAGATGATTTGTGCACAATCCAGCCCGACTTCTATTGCCGGGTCCGTTTCCATGACTTATACCTGTCTGTTACCACGATGCTTTCGCGGAATGTGGTAAGGGTAGCAAAGAGAAAAAACATACAACAGAAGGGATTCGCTGGTGGTCACCCACCCAACTACTAACCTCCCGGCGTGTGGCTCAAGTACGGCTGAGCGGACGGGAAGCCCTGTTTTCCACACCCTGTGGTCGTATGTGCTAGGTAGTTACACACTATAGCATATACCCCATGTATTGAAAAGTTTTGTTGCAACGAGAGTCCAATCTACTCTGTACAGCAATCTTCCTTCGTTCCATGCTACTGATACTGCTATAAGAACTCTCGTTAGTAATCAAGCTTGCCCTAAGAATTGTACCAATTATCGAATCGCAAATAGCAGCGTGGGCAACAGCTAAGGGCCTGGAAATAAACGCGGCCAAGAAGTGTAGAAGCACTGAGCCTGTGATATATAAAGAGTAGATACTACTAGTTAGTGGCCTACGTAGCTTATAGACTTTCGTAGAGGCCTACAGAGCTTTGATCTTTGATAATCGCAACAAGCATGCATCTCTCTTGCCCTGCCTATTCCACCCCCCCCCCCTTTCCCGAGGTGATGGGAATTTATTTTCTGCTCCCTGGATAAATTTGTGTTCAGGTAGTATTTAGCCTAGTACTGCTTTGTTGTCGGTGTTCCCGAGTAATCTGGCCACGTGACCAAGCGATTCACCAAGCGAGTTGTCCACCCTGAGAAATTTACTGGTGAAACCAACCAACCACTAAAACTTCAAGATATCGTTATATATCGCCCATCCCTGAGCTATGAAGTCGCTCACACTATACATCTGATTGCTTGTAGAACAGAGATTGGTTTAACGTATACTTCTAATTACTCATCCATGACATCCGATCCCTGAGGGGACTGCTTAGCTGCCATCGCTACCATCCAGTCTGAATGTCCTAAATGAGCTCTTTCTGCCCAGCATTCCATCTATAGGTCATTACCGAGTACTACAGAGTAGTGAGCTCGTCAGCAAATAATATGACCATCGCTATCAATGGATAGCGGTACAGTACCTGTTGTAAATCGTCCAATAGGACGAAGTCAAATTGGCTACCGTCGGTGACGGTACCGAAACAGCCAACCCTGGGCTTTTCCTGTCTTGATTCTTGCGCAGTTCACTGCGCCTAGACTAATGTCAGGAACAATACTAAAAGTAGTTGGTGGAGGAGATAGGGAATACCTACCCATGTATCCCAATAGCTGCGCAAGTCCCCCTCCCACACTCCCTTTTTTCTTTGCTTCGATAATCATAAGTTGTGTGGAAGGCATGATTTCACCATCATACCAGACTGTGTAATCGGATGATCCGGAAATCTTGATATTTGTATCTCGGAAAAGAGGGTCGAGAATTACCTCGACACCAAGTCTCATGTCACGAGCATGGTTCTCTTTGGTGATGCGGTGGTCGCACATTCCATCCGATCCCTCTGTTCAATTATGCAGTGCAAGAACCCCCTCCACCTCAGCCCAATCCAATCAGATACCTTACAGCGGCAATAAGAAGCCCCCCTTTCAACTGATTGAAAACCGAGACCCTGCTGGGTCGACATCTCTTCGGTGTGATCGGTATTGGTCTCAGGTCTGCACGTCAGGTTCATCCCATCATTGGACTTGAAGCCAGCGCGCGCAAGAGCAAGTGTGGCACTGTGATACGGTCATGAGATAGTTCCGCGAGGCTGATGAGTTGTCGTGTATAGCAAGTGTATAACAAGTGTATAGCGGGTCGATCGAAAGGCGCCATTTCTTGTAGCTCTGCGTCTTGGATTCTTCGAGTCAGTCTCCGAGACGTATGCTTGGAGCGAGTAAAGCTTACCAGGACTCGTGGGAAACAACACGTGATCAGCATCCCAGTCAATCTTGGATGAATCTTCGCTTATTCCGAAGTGAAAAGTGTACATCATTGATGTCGAGGCTGCTGAAGGAAACCGAGCAGTGCTCATCTCCTGGACGACTTCTCTGCTGAGGGCTGTCCTCCTGTCATCCATCGTTCTTGAATCCGTTATCAACAAGATTGTCGCCTTGACTGAGGTCATGAGCGACCGTAGTTCCTTGACAGGATTCGAGATCTTGCGACGATTTCCTTTCCAGGGATGATGGTGGATCTGCTCAGGATAATCAGGAAAGGAAAGGTTCATTGTTCGAAGTGAAGTAAGGGTCAGAGTAATTTCAATACGTCTGATCAAGAGAGGTCGAAGATGAAAGGTTTGTTAATTCCAACGCGTAAGAAATCTGGTTATTGAGAAGGAAGTGTGGACATATGTTCTGATCTTAGAAGCCACGCAGGCGACTCTTACCCCATTCGCGCTATATTCACTGGAGTAGGAATGTAAAGAGCTCACTCGTGTAATACACTTACATATTGTAGCCGGATAAGTGGTTAATGAACACCCAGATTCGCTAGTATTCACATAGTTTCTACGGCATTCATAGCGGCCGCTCCTTCCTTGAACCCTTGAATTGAGGAGTCAATGTCATTCACCTCTGACCACCTCGATGACTAGGTATAGAGAGCAGAACAACAACTACGAAACCGCTTCCCTTCTGGATCAAGGAACCTTTCCTTGTCAATTTGCCTCTATCAAGCCACCAAATTTCATCCCCAGCACGGCCAAACGATTTTCAATCCTACACAGTCACCAAAGAACCCGATGGAGACGGCTTTCTCGTCAGAAGAAGATTCAACAACTTGAAGGGTACTGGGAAGATGATTTTCCCGAGAGAAAAGATAGTCGCATGCACAGAGAATGACTCACTCCTTCGACTTCTTTGAAACTTGCGCTGCACACCAAAAGCCGAGAGTAGAACGAGGCTTTGGCAAGAATGAGGATTGATAAGATCCTACGCGCCGTGATACGCTAGCACCGGACTCCCAAGACCATCATGCCCGCGAGATGAAACTTGCCCAGCTATCGCGATATAGTTCCTAATCCGTTGGGACTTAAGAATCGAGAAAGGAAAGGCAGGGGTTGGCTGTTTTGATGCCATCACGGATGGAACTCGGGGCAGAAAGAGCTGCTTTGGGACATTCTTAATTGGATTGTGGCGGCGGAGCAGAACGAGGCCAGTGGACCCGGGAAGAGCAATTGATAGGATGCGCTGAGCAATGAGCTGCGCAGCCAGTGACACCAGAAGGGAGACCAGTGCTGACCTCTCATGCGCATTTCCCTCTACCAGTACACATTGAGAACGAGGTACTGTGACAACCACCGACTCATTTGATGCGGCCAATGCGAAAACCGTATCACCCGCAGCCAAGGAATGAGAGTCTCATTAGGTCTGAGCTCCTCAGCATTGCACTCTCCACTCCGGGAATTGAAGTGTCTGATAGTAATCAGGTATACGTAACTTATCCTAGTTATCCTAACTTACTACGAGCGGTTCAGGGAGCATCACACCAAGTGGGCTGCCGTCTGGGCGTGAAGCCACGCCCCGTATTTGTAAAACAGCACGGGCGCAGGAAGGAAGGCCAGCGCCAGAAACCCCAGCAAAGTATTGCCCCACCCATACCCCAGCGACTGGTACATCGCCGGCCCCGCCAACGGCAAAAAAGTACTGCAGATGAACCGTAGGACGTTGTTGGCCGCCAACGCTGAGGCTGAGGCTGCCGATCCGAACAAGTCCACCAGATACAGCTGCGCAGGCATCTAAACACAAAACAAGACACAGAGAAAAAAGTAAGCAATGAGTCACTAAGCGGAAGTAATGATTAGTCTCAAGAAAGGGTTGCTTACCATAACAAAGAAGGAACCAAACCCTATCACAGTAGTACCGATGATGGGCACGATCCAGTGCACCTTGTAGTAAGCCGTCCAGCCATAGATGAAAAGACCGATTGCAACGCAGGGGCAGAAGTAGATCATCAGCAAAAGACGATACTCGGGTCGATGCTGTGTGACGCCATCCTTCTTCATGCGCGCGGCTGTCACACGGTCTCCCAGGGGTTTGGCAATAAACATACAACCGACCAACGACACGCCCAGTCCCAGATAGACCAGCCCGGAGGTTGCGGTGGTGAACCCGTACTGCTTCTCAAACACATCCGTGAACGTGGTAAATAGAAGATACATGAGTCCAAAGATGAGAGCCATGTAGATCGAGATCACCAACAAGATGGGGGATCGGAATAAAAGCTTGGTGGGCCGTACGAGGGCTTGTAGCAGGACTTGCTGCGGCGGTCGGTTGTCCGTCATCTTCGTTTGTAGATGCGAGTTCCCGGTCGCCACGCGAAGACGGGCTGCCTTACGCTCTAGCAGGACCTTGGGATGCGTCTCTCGCATCACCACCAAGGCTGCAATCCCAACCGCACCCCCGAAGATGGCGAGGAGCCAAAAGGTCCAACGCCATCCAAGACCCGCGGCGACAAAGCCACCGATGAGAGGGCCAAGTACCTAGTCATAGAAGAATATGTGGTCAGCACCTTCGCTTGTCATTCGTACCGAGTGGAGGTGGCGAGGGTCAACCCTACCGGTCCAGCCATAGGGCCCAAACTGTACAACGACATGGCGAGGGCGCGTTGCTGAATCACCGTCACATCGGCGATTGTCCCACCCCCCAAAGCCATTGGAGTCCCTCCTGCACAGCCGGAGATGAAACGACAAATCATAAAGGTGGCGAGGTTTTGACTCAGGGCGTTTCCGATCACGAACGCCACGAAAAATAGATTGGCGACATGATACACGGGTAAGCGGCCAAACACCTCGCTGAGGGAGGACATGAACATCGGGCCCATGGCCAAGCCCAGAACATAGAGGGTGACGGCCAAAGTAGCCACCGTAGATGAGTGATTATCGAAGGTATCGAGGACTTTGTTGATACCGGGGGCACACATGGTTGGGCCCATGTTCCTAAGATGGTAAGTGGTCAGTGAATTGGCGGGAATGGATGGATGAGGGTTAAGTCTGCCTGGTGCCGGAAGGATTGCGCCGTACATGACCAAAGAAATCAAGGCCACCACGATGACATGGGCCCATCGCTTGCCACTGGACCAGTTGTGTGGATTTTGTTGATCCTCAGGCCCATCCCAATCGACAATTTCATCATTGGTGGTTGGTTTGTCTTCAACCAGACTTGTCTCGAGAGAGGCTGCGCTGACTGCCGTGTCGGTGTCTTCTTGTTTAGCCGCCATATCTGACTGTGTCTGTCAATCTGACTGCTTTGCAATACTTGGATGGATTCGAATTAGTTTGGTAAGGTAATGTGTGTACATACTTCGGTGGTGAAAGTTTTTAAAGGTGAGAAGCTCCATCACACCACCGGAGTCCGCGTTAGCTACATTGAAAAACACCAGACTAGAGGAGAGGGGATGGACAGGGAAGCTATCTCCGATTGAAAGTGTTCGGATCGTATATGCGGGCTTTCCTCCGATTAGGGCCGATTACCCCCGCCGATCCCGTATATACGGTTCTTAGCCTCAGGCAGATAACACTAGTACTAGTCTCCGTGCTTAAGGCATCATCCACTGCTGCTGACTCCGCCTCACTCAAAGAGCCATGACCAACACTTACTATGAACTACCCAACATCCACCCCTATTGCTTCCATCATCCATCCATCCTCCGTTGATCCCTATCTTTTACTGATGAATCTTAGAAAATGTCCTCGTCCAATGTCTCCATGTCGCAGGACCCGCTTACCTCATCCGCCGGAATCCCTCCCACCAAGCCCCGTCGCCGGCGTGATAAACCACAATTCTCCTGCAACGCGTGTCGTCAACGGAAGTCTCGATGCGATCGGCAACAGCCCACATGCTCCAGCTGTCTCTCGCGGGGTCAGGCGTGCGTCTACCTGACGCCTAGGCCCGGAGCATCGTCCTCGTCGGCCCCGTCCAGCGGGACCTCCGGAGTCCATGACCGGCTCGTGCACCTGGAGCGTCTCGTTAAGTCGCTGATGGCCGATGGGGTGGTATCTCACCACCACCATAAGCCCCCGCAGCCACTGGCCACGCCAGATTCCAGTTCCAGTGGTGGTATTCGACAAGAGTCGGCTAGTGGCCTCGACACGCAGTCGGACTGCGGGAGCATGCAGATCACCAGTTCGGAGCTGCGGTATGTGGCCGGCGAACACTGGGCGGCCATCCTGGACAGTATCGCCGACCTGAAAGCCCACTGTGACCGCGAGGAGCAGATCTCCCTGGCCGAGACGCCCACTCACACGAGTGAGGAGGAACCACCCCACTTCCGCCATGCTTTGTTGCTGTATGGATGTCACCGGGCCACCTCGCGGGCGGAGATTATCGCGGCTCTGCCGCCAAAGGCCGCCGTCGACCGCTACATATCCCGCTATTTCAACTATCTCGACCTAGTCGCATCCGGTGAGTGAGGCACTTCACTTTTCAAACCCTTTTTGCTATTCCCCGACCGTCTCGAGATGGAGGTGGGCTGATTTCTGGATGGTGTACTAGCTGCGGTACATGGGCCCAGCTTTCTTCGAGAGGCAAGTTGGCATATTCTCGAGCTATTAGTGCACCCATGCTGACTACAACCTCATAGTATGAGGCATTCTGGACCGATTCCAGCCGGGTGTCAATCGTATGGGTTGGCCTTCTCTTCAGCATGGTGTGTCTGGCGGTGATGGCTTCGGATACGACCGACGGGCCCGAAGCGGAGCAGAAATCCCTCCAGATCGACCTCTACCGCGAGAAGATCGTGCAGTGCCTGGTCCTGGGCGAGTATACGAAGCCTGGACAGTACGTGCTGGAGACCGTCGTGCACTATCTCTACATCGAATTTGGCATCAACCCGGACGCGGATCGCAATATCTGGTTTTTGTTAGGACTGGAAGTCAACCTGGCGATGCGAATGGGCTACCACCGCGACCCCAGCCACTTCCCGGGCATCTCGCCGCTGCAAGGGGAGATGCGACGACGACTCTGGGCCACCGTACTGACGAGCGACATTCTCCTCTCCAGCCAGATGGGAATGCCACGGATGATCTGTGACTGGAAGTGCGACACGGCCGAACCGCGCAACCTCTACGACATGGACCTGGACCACGAGCTGACCCAACTGCCACCGGCCCGACCCGAGACCGAACACACCACCGCGCTGGGAATCATCGCCCGACGCCGCATGATCATCGCGCTGGGCGCGATCGCCGATCTCGCGGACGCAGTCAAGCCGGTCAGCTACGCGGAGATCATGCAAGCGGATAAAGCGCTGCACGAGGCGGTCGCCAGTATCCCCCCGCCGCTCCGTATCAAGCCGCTGGCGGCAAGCGTGACCGATTCACCGCAGGTGATCATGTCGCGGCTTTTCCTGGGCCATCTCCTCTACAAGGGGCAGATTATGCTGCACCGACGGTTCCTGAAGCTGCATGTTGCGGCCACGGCGTCAGCGACAGCGACTGGTGCGGGTGCTGGCGCTGGCGAGAACGTCGGCGAACAAGCGAGCGGAGAAGCCCCCTTTGCATACTCGCGCACCGCTTGTATTGATGCCTCGCTGGGGACGTTACACATCCAGCACGTCCTCGACGAGGAGACCTGCCCGGGCGGCCAGCTCCACGAGATGCGCTGGCGCATTACCTCCAGCATGAACCATTTGTTTCTGACGGCGACGATGATCCTCTGCTCACTGCTGCACCGGGCGCAACCGCTCGGCGAGCGGACGGAAGAAGTCCTGGCTGCCTTGCGGCGGGCCCGGACCATCTGGATGCGACGCAGTACCTCGTCCCGGGAGGCCAAGCGCGCGACGGAGATCGTCAGTCTTACCCTTGCGCGCGCCGGGGACGGGAACCGGAGTGCGACGAACGCCGAGGAGGATGGCGAGCCGATGCTGGTGACGCAGAACGCGTCGACGGTCACCAGCAGTGACTTTACGACGGGTTTGGGGATGACTATCTGGTCGCATTCCATCGATCTGAATGAAGGTGAGCCGAATCAACTCCCCAATTTCATAGACCTTTCGTGTCTGACTCCCCTTAGCCGACCGACGGATGATGCCGTCAATGCTGGGACGGTACCCTCCCCCGCAGTACACAGGGGTGGACTATTCTTTCCCCATGATGGACGACTGGTTACAGATGCAATGGCTAGGTCCGCAGGAGGCGGATCCGTTCTTCCCGGGGTGATTTGGATGTTCGTCTGCCGTTCAGAATTTGACGCTCTTTGCAGCCGGGTTTCGAGTATTCTTCCTTTTAGTGTAGAAATGTAGTAGACATGTAGTATTCAGTATGCAAAAAGGTTTGCGTGGCGAAGGGTTCTGCTGTCTATTTGCCCTGGACGAGCCCATGAGCAAGACTAAGACCTTCCTCACACGGCCTAACTATCCCATCTAACATGCATGGGCCGAGTACTGAAGCCAACACTCTTATCCGAGTCTCAGTACTTAAATCATAGCCGATACTGAGAATTCACTGTGCAAGTCCCCAACTTCCTCCTCCTCCTCCTTCCCCTCCCCCACGCCATAGACAGCAACCCGCTCCCTAAGCCGCCAACAACCCGGCACCCCTATCACCGCCAACGTCAGGTTCTTCGTGATCAAGCTGCCTCCCAAGTTCCGTTCTTACAGGAGGGAAACAGATATTCCTCAACCCCGTCACGGAGTAGTACTCTTGAGACGTAATCTAATTTGTCACACAGGTACGTCTACCGCCAGATAGACGGTCCAGGATGCAGCACCGAGCGGCGGCATTGGTCATTTCACGGCTTCTCTTCAATTCGTCTGCGCTGCTAGCTGTTGCTTCTAGGTCAGTGGAGAAAATCCAACTGGGCGGACGGAACGTTTTGGGATTCCTTGATCTTGGCGGGGATATTTTGGTTTTTCTGCAGAAGAAACAAAAGGAAGAAAACAAGAGACAAAAACCGAGAACAGGAACAGAAAGAGACACCCACGAATCCAGCATTGTAGGAGATCGACATCTGGGTCATTGATAGCACAATAGATGGGTAGATAGCATTACGAGGGTCGCCTTAGAAAAGAGAGGCACCGAGTGCAGCATAGAAGGCAGGCCTGTAGTTGAGATCTTTTCACTTTCCCGATGTGAAATCCCGGCAGTAATCAAGGGACTGACTAGCGCCATTGCTACGGTGCTCTGGCCAGGTAGGAAGGCAGGTCTTGCATTGATTGATTTACTGAACTGTCCAGGTCAGATTTCTGCAATAGATTTATTTATCTATGTCCCCCCTCGGATTATACCCACTATTACGTAGTCTTAATATTCATCCATACTCTGGCTCAGTATCTCATATATTAAGACTCTTATCTTCTGTTGGTAGGTACAACCAGCCTTCGAGCGTCGGCCCCTCTTCGTCTGATACCATGTAGAGCAGACCCTGGCCGGGTGGGGTGATGGTCGGTCGCGTATGTTCGCAAATGCTTGAGTCAGTGGCCCGGATGCATCGAAATCGGCACAAGGCTGCTCGGTGCGTTCGGCACGGTCATACAGTGTGAGCCGTTGAAGCCAGAAGCCCACCTGTCCTGGCTGGGTGAAGCGAATCAGCTGTTCCAACGGGGCTCTTGTCATTTCTAACTCTTGAAAGAGAAAAGTCTTCCGAAGAGTAGCGGCAGTGGATATGTTGGATGAGATAGCACGCCCAGTCAGACGGAGCGCGCAGAAATCCCGGAGATCGAGCCAGGTCACAATAGTGTCAACTAACTCGGTTGGAAGGGTCTCCATATTGATAGAGTAGGGTTGAGTGAAGTCTGCCAGAGAAGGAGTAAAGGTGGAAGGGGGAAAAGGCAGACCCCGGCGTCCTATTTCATAAGAGATCAGCTCTAGCGGTTCTTGGCGGTTACATCGCGTTGTTTCCCAAAAGCCCTACTCGGCAGGGTCACTGACGCTCAGGCCCGGTGAAGCCTGCTTTTCATATAGCTTCTCTAGATGTAGGATCAACCTGCCCGAGTATATGTCCTCTCTACTGGTGGAGGTCGTCAGCGCCGCATGCTGGCGTTCGTGTCGATAGAGGTATGAATCATGGCAGTTGTCTGGAAGGTAGTATACTCGGTGTGTTCGCAGGACTTTTATATTGTGTGTGGGAGCATTAGATGTGAAATCAGATCCGCTTAAAATCAATCAAGACGTTTCAGTTGGCACGTTTAAGTTGGCAAGAAGAAAGCCATTCAGGAATGTTGCTGACGGATTCTTTTAACCAATCAGCTGTCAATATTCACCTCGCCCTTTTACGCTACCAGTGCATGCAGTATACCAATATGCTCTTTTTTCTTCTTTTTCTTTTATTTTTTATTTTTTTCATCACATCTTAGCTTGGCATATATTTCAAGGTACCAGGTTGCTGATTCCTGGGCCTCTATTAGGAGTCACCAGAGCCAGGGCCAGGTCATCAACAAGTAGCTTTCAAATAACCCTTCGCAGATCAATTCTCACCACGAGGTGCAGTAGTCACTACAATTTAGCATAAACACTCAACAGAAAGCATAATAGCAAGCAAGACCTGGGCAATCTTGTTCGGAGAGCTGTCGGCACGACCCACATTCTTCTTCGCCACAAAAACTTCGCCGCAAAGCAAAACACACTTACCTACATCCTCACTGCTCCGTACTCGCACATCTTCCTAGGACCACATCGCATGGGTCAAAGGGGGACCCCATGCTCGGTGAAAATAAGACCTAGGTAGATATGATCCCAGCAAAGTGCCATGAATTTCACCAACCTTCTTCCACCAACTGTGAATAGACACCGAGATGGGATGATAATATTCGGAGTGTACGGACGAGACCACCATCTTCATCCCAGGCTAGCCCTAACTCCACCCTCCCGCCGGCCGTATATGCGAGGCCTGCCTCCGATAACCCCGGCTCGGAATTCTTCGGTACAAAACTCCTGTATTTTCTCTCTCCAAGTTCGCTGATTGAAGTATGGAAGCATGCAGTGTACCTTTTAACATCTTGAAATTCATCCTTACAAGCATCGAAGCTAAAAAAAAACTAGCCTACTCACAATGGTTCCTCCCCTGCGCGTTCCCCCGCTCAACTTGAATCTCAGTCGCGCCCCGCCCCGCCCCGCTCCAACTACTACTCCAGCTACTAAAAGATCCCGTTGAATGGTGGGGTTGACCCCCGGCTTTCCAGCCCTTGTACCCGATACATCATCTACGCTCTCCAGCTAGATGCAAGCCCTAACCGACCCCTTCCCCCACCTAAAACCCCATCCCACCCAAAACCCACACTTAACCAAACTAACCTGATATATGGTAGGTATCCCCCGGACACCCCCGAGAAACAAAGCAAGCTCGGCCAATAATTCGGCCAAAACAGGGCCGTGGCCGTGGCCGTGGCCGTGGCCGAGGTTCTCCCCACCTACGTTGAGGCCGTGCAAGCCGCCAACCCAACCATAACTTCGTGGGCGTTGATCGGGGTACGTATACATACCCCCCTTCCCCTTCCCCCGCCTTTTCGCCCCACCTCCAAAGGAGTCTTCTTTGTTTAATACCTTAGGATTCTAGTTCTGCTGGGGCGGACAAGTCACCGAACTGGTGACGTCCAACCCGACCACCAACCCCTTCGCCGTGCCCGACATCCTGCTCGCGTCGCAGGAGGAGGCGCCGGAGACCGTACAGGCGTTTGAGGCGAAGCTGAGCGTGCCGCATCATGTCGAGAAGTTCGGGGACCAGGTGCATGGGTGGATGGCGGCGCGGGCGGATTTGAGCGATCCCCACGTGCGCGAGGAGTATCTCCACGGGTATCGGACGGTGTTGCGGTGACGGTGTTGCGGTTTTGGGGGGAGCATTGGCATTGAGCAGTTGTCTTGTTGCTGGAGTTTGGATTGGAGGCAGTTACTCATCTCCTGAACTTGGATGGTGGCGATTAAGTAAGGGAGATACATGGTTAAAATCACAAGGCTTGATGAATATGTCTATGGTCGTGTCTCATGTCTAAAAATACAGAAGAATCGAGATATGTACAGGGTTCGCATCGTTTATATACAACCCAGGGTCAACAACCACATTACTCCACCCCTCGAGGCACACGACACACCGCTCGTGCCTCCTCCGGCATCGTCTGCCACAACACCTGCCGCACCTCTTGTCCCACTTGGTCGACGGCATCCATGGCCCATAAAACATCCAAATGTTCGTACTCCTCGATGACCTTGGCGTGCACCAGGCGGACGTGCGGTTCACGGCCCTTCTGCAGCCGCTGCAGGAACTGCTGTCCGTCGACGAGGTTATCCGAGCCGGCAATCCACAAGGCCACTGGGGGAACTTGGGGTCCATACCACGCGGTGTCGCGGCGAGGCGGGGACGACTCGTTGCTGTGGCGAAGGTCCTCTTCCATCTCGGTCAGCGTGGACTCCTCTGTCGCGAGAATGCATTTATGGTTGGCGAAACATCCGTGTCCGAGCCACCACCGCATCGTCTCCGCGCTGACATAGACTGGCGCGAACTGGAACATCCGGTCGCGAAGAGCGCGGTCCCAGCGGGCGTCGTTCCAGCCGAACAGGAACGAGAAAACATAGTAGCCGAGGGCGCCGTAGATGCGTGGGTGGAGATGGCGATGGACGGTCATCATGAACGGAATGAACGAGTGGATGCCGAAGAAGGCGCGAAAGATGAGTGGCGGAATGATACGCATAAACCTCAGACACACTTTATTGATTAGTGGACCCGCGTATACGGCCGGGGCCAGAGCGCAGAAGACTGAAATGCGCTCTCCCAGCTCGGGTCGCTGGTCTTTCGCAAGGGCAATGAAGGTCTCCGCAGTGCCCTGCGAGTGGCACGCCAGGCCCAACTTCTCAAAGCCGGTCTCGTACAGGACGCGCGAGATGAGCGCCGGCAGGTCCAGCACGCCCATCTGCTGGATGTTCCACGACCACATCCGCGGGTCCGTCTCAAGGAGAGTGGTGTGCTCAGGTGTCATACCGCACCGGTTGTTGCCCAGCCAGACGTCGTAGCCAGATTTGCAAAGAAAGAACGCGAGACTGTCGTCATCATTGGCGCAGAAAGCTCCGGCACTCTGGAGCAACCCGTGCATCAGCAGGACGGGATACTTGCGAGGCGTGGAACGCTTTGAGACTTCAGGGTTTGTCTTGCCCGTGAACACTTCTGGTCCGCGATGGCGACGATCCTTAGCCGGCAAAGGAGTGTATTCTTGTGGATTGTAGACATGCCATAGCGTGAGGATGAACCCGTCTTCCGTCTGTACTTTGAAGGTCTCAACATCTAACCCGACCCGACGGGCATAGTACGCCACGTCACAGACAATGGGATCCTTGCCACCCTCCAGCGGTGGGCATTCATCCAGCCCTTCCTCATTGACCTCCTTCTCCTGTCGAGAGCTCCAGCGCCGCAGCGCCTTGAGCCGCTCCGTGCGCCGTGACCGCTCTTCCGCGGAGAATTTGCGCCCCTCGCCGGGATCCTGGCCACGTCGACTGCGGTGAGAGAGTGAGATGACGGCATTGACCACGGTGTGAACGACGGCTGCCACCATGACCGTGCCCAGAAACAGGAGCGACAGGACGAACGAGACGCAGCGGATCAGAAGGCATTTCAGCGAGAGGACCAAGGAGGGCGGTCCATAAGTGGGCAGTGGTGGGAACAGCGGATGCGAGGCCAGCGTCGAGATCGTGGTGCTCATTTCGTCGTCTCCGAGCAATCTGTCGGTCACTGTGGCGGAATTCTTGTCGTCACTGTTCAATTTGGGGCCGAAGTCTTGCAATTCAAATCCCTTTGGTGATGATCGATCCCCTCGCGAGCCCAATTCATAGTGTTGCTGTTCGATGGTTCCGACTTCGATGGCGGTACTAAAGTAGTGCGATTTGTTGTCCTGGGAGCCTAGGCCAGGGTCCGGCCCACGGCTGATACTGACGGATGGACCCAGGGTCTCACCGTCAGGGTCGGACGAAAGAAACATGATGCGATCAGGGGATGTAGTAGAGTACAAGGGACCACATTGTCAGGAGACCAAAAGAAAAAGGAATTAGGAGGGGGGTTGGAGGGGGGTTGGAGGGGAAAGGGGACGAAATAAGGAGAAGGATCGATCGGCAGTAGACAAGCAGGTGATGATGAGGGATGATGGAGAATGATGGGGAATGATGATGGTGGAGGGTGTTCGGGTGGAGCGGGAACAGCCCCCGTGATTGCCGTTTTGGGAGAGGAACTGCTGGTTACAGTCACGTGAGAGGGGCCATTGCGCGTAATCCCGTGGGGCGGTGGCACCCAATCACACCCCTCTTGCGGCCTCAGGCGCCATCATCCTTACTCCGTACTATGTGTATGGTGACGTCGGAGTTCTGCTTACACTGCCACTTATTGGTTCATCCAAGGTTCAACCCATACGAAGAATTATCACTCAAGCTTTCAATAGGTATGCATCATTCGCATTCTTAAATATCTTAAATATGACACTGACAGTTGACACATATGACAGACTTAACTGTAATTCTCATAACACATAACATGACTCGATCGCTGCGCTTCTCAAACAAAATGCTCATACTATACATGATAAATGTCGGTTCCCAATTATTAATCCCAATGTCCAACCCGTACTCCAAATCATAACAGAAGACCAGATCATATCCTTAGGCAGACTCAATGTGCTCATGCTCACGCTTCATCTGAGCATCGTGCTCCAACTCCCCGAGAGTGCCACGGGCCTTGCCCTCGGCCACATCCCGAACATCGGTGAAGTGCACCGAGGGAACGAAGCCGGGCGAGCGCCAGGCAGAAGACACCTTGGCGTAGAGCTCATCGACCTGCTCCAGGGAAAGCCCCTTGGTCTCGTAGATGCACATGTACACAAAGACGCCGGCAATAGCGCAGAAGCCACCCCAGATGAAGAACACCTTGGACTGGAGGTTGGCGTTGCCCGGGCCGGAGTCCACCATGTAGGGGGTGGCGTAGGCAATCGCCCAGTTCAGAAGCCAGTTGGAGGCAGTCGTGATTGACAGGCACTTGGCGCGAGCCTTCAACGGGAACAGCTCACCGGTCACCGTCCAGGCAGTGGGACCCCAGGTGGAAGCGAAGAAGAAAATGTAGACGCAGACGAAGGCGATCAGCACCTTGTTGGCGACTTCCGAGTCGGTAGCTGTGCCGACAATAGCGACAATGAACTGGCAGACACACATGCCAACGGCTCCGAACAAAAGGAGAGGACGGCGACCCCACTTCTCAACGAGCCAGAGACCGGGGAAGGTGGAGCACACGTTGACGATGTTCGTGATCAAGGTGATGGTGAAGCTGTTCTTGATGCCAGAGTTCTGGAAGAAGGTGGTTCCATAGTAGACTGCAGCGGCGGTTAGACACGGATCGATGAGGATGTGGAAAAGGATGAGGGGAGCTTACAGATGAAGTTGACACCAGACAGTTGCTGGAGGGCCTGGACCAAGCAGCCCGTGAGCAGACGCTTGCCCAGAGTGCCACGGAAGATGTCACCGAAGCTGGCCTTGCCAACGCTGAGCTCGTACTCGTGGTTGGCCTGGATCTCGGAGAGCTCCTCAACGATGGAGGGGTGGTTGACATCGAGACGGCGCAGACGGGCGAGCGCTTGAGCCGCAGCCTCGTGACGGTCATGCTTAACCAGGAAACGCGGAGTCTCGGGCAGGATGAGCATACCCGTCACCAGGATGATAGCCCAGGCGAACTGGATAGCAATGGGAATGCGGTAGCAGCCAGTGTCCATGCGGTCCTTGGTGGAATTGTTGACGATGGAGGCGAGCAGAAGACCGATGGTGATGGCCAGCTGGTAGGCCCCGACAACAGTACCACGGATCCACTTGGGGGCAGTCTCCGACTGGTAAAGGGGAACTGGATCGCTGTTAGCATCTATCGCCTGAGATCATCCACTAAAGGGGAGCACATACCGGTTGCCGAGAGGAGACCAACACCAAAGCCGGCGAAGAATCGACCAGCCACGAATAGAGGGATGCGGGTGGCGGCAGTCTGCAGAATGACACCGAAGCAGAAAACGAAGGAGTCGAGGATCATAGCCAGGCGACGACCAAAGCGGTCGGCCACGGGGGCGGCACAGAGAGCACCGAAGAAAGTACCAGCAGACAACAGGGAGACAATCATGGAAGATTGGGAGGAGGTGATATCGGGAAGGCCATCCTTGGGGTTCACGTAGCCAGTGGAGAACATCTCGCGCCACTTCTTCATGGCAATGATACCGCTGATGGTACCGGTGTCATATCCGTAGAGAATACCTCCAAAAGCAGCAAACAGGCCAACAATGATGGCAGGGGCGGCCGAGCCCGCTGCCTGATCAGGCTTCTTCAGCATGAAACCCATGGTTGATTGATCACAAGTAGGATCAGAAGGGGGGAGGGGGGTGGTGGAGTGGGTGTGTTTGTCAACAGTCAATGGCAGAGAGTTCTTCAGTGCAAATGATGATAAACAATCAAGAGTAAATAGATTGAGATCACGTAGATGGGGATGGTGATGAGAGCTGTAGGGCAGTTGATGATGGAGATATGAGAAACCGATGATAGAGAAGATGATGGAGATGAAGATGAGAAAGTCAATCTGAGCTGGGGATATCACGACGCTTTTGTAGTGCGCGGGGGGAGAGGCCGAGAGAATCCAGTCAACCCCAGATCCGGCCGGCCGGGGATTGTTGACGGACCGGAATCGAAACGAATGAGTGAACGAGTGAATGACACAGCCCGGAACAGAGTAGGGGCCAGGCCGGCCAGGCCACGAGACCGAACATTCTTTTCCCCCGCGTCGTTTGTCAGGGCCTCCCCGAGTCTGGAGTGTGGAGACTGGAGGGTTGAGACTCGACAAGACACGAGGCCAGGCCGACGATCGCCATCGTCCAGTGTCGGGACTAGTCCCGAGAGAGTGCGTTAGCCGGGAGGGTTTCTGGTGCGCAAAGCCGACCGGTGGGGACAACACTGGCTCTCGCCGGTGCCCGAGGAGGTTTGTTGCCAACCCATCTCCGAGGTCTCTGCTAAGACCCTGCCGTGGATTTGGAATCTAAGGTGAAAAGTGAATAGATTGAGCACCTGATGTGCAGGACAAAAGCAGTGTATTCACCGCTAAACAACTTAACAGACGGGAGGTGGACAAGAGAACTTGGAAGCCGGCCCAACACCGGGAACGGCCACACACCAAACCCCCAGACCGCATTCGGGTAGCCGGTCTTACCAATTACCCATCCCGAATCAGCCAAATCAGCCACAATAAAAACAGAGGCACTCAGAGGGATCTGACAACAACACTCTACATAAAAGCACTAGAGCCAATTCGGAAATCTTGACGGCGATTTGGCCCGGACTGTCAGTCTGTCAAGATGATCACAAGATCAGAAACTTTTGGAACTTTCTTCCCCAGACCAACCCGGCGTGGGGTGAACAGTGAAAAGTAAAAAAAAAAGAAAAAAAAAAAGAAAAAAGGTATCCCCGTTGGAGGTTTAGCCTTAGCGTTCTATTTTCCCACACTATATCCACGCTAAATTAGCCCAGCTTCCTTAGCCTCCAATTGCCTCAGCCACAGTCCCCAGTACTCAAGCCCGAACCACGGCTCACCCGATGGTTCAGGAGCTTTCCAGCACGGCCAGAGCCGAAAAGCAACAAGCAAACCCCCAGGGCCTCCCTAAGTCTCACCCATCGGTCCATCCTTCACCAACCAATATTCTCACCGGGAACCCGAACTCGGCTTAGAGCCAGTTTTGTTCTCTATCGGTCCCTGGCGAGCGTCGGCGATTTCCCCTCAATTCGGGTCCAGAGTCGTGGCTTTGCACCTTGCGGAAAATTTTTCTCATCCTTGCTTTGCCACATGATCAACATCCCCGGATTTTTTTTTTTTTTGTTTACTTGTGTCTGTCATCTGGAGCCGTCTAGATGCTTGACTCTGAGTCCTCCAGAATGCCGAACTCCCACGAGGGCGAAATGATGCTATTTTCAGAATCTACCCATGACTAACGACCTATTCTACCGACCTAGTCTACCAAAGCCTTGACTAATGCGATGGAGGACAAGAATAACCAAGCAACACAACCAAGAAACTTTCCTGGGATGCCCCCGGGCCGATAGATTATTGCCGGGGCGGAGGACGGAGGCTTGCTGTGTGCGATCATTTCCCGACGACCCCGGGATGAGGATGAGCCTGAGACCGCCGCTGGCGCCATCTGTGACGGTGGTGCCGCTCTGATTGCACCAGATCCCCTCTTCCCGGGCAGAATTAGAGTTGGCAAATGAAATCTGTTTAGGCAGCCACTGGGCACGGCACTCCAGATCGAAAAGGAGGTGATCTTCCCTTTCCCCCGCGGGATCAAAGTCAAATCAACAAACACGAGGATCTGGGGACGGTTCAACGTCATCCTTGGGTGAGGGAGCCTGTTTCTTTCCCGCTTCAGAGGTTGCCGTGTTGGATTCCATTGGTGGTGGTGGTGGTCTTAGGGCCAGTGTCAGAATGCGGGGTTGCTGTTCATGGTCCATACTCCATGGATGTTGCGTCCCCCCGGGTTTGAGTTTCTAGGTCAGACACCAGCAATGAATGTGAGACAGAACAAGTAGAAAAGTGCTCCATATGGGGAAGGCAATTGAGGCTCTCTGTTCCAAAGACGGGATCTCAATGGCTCTGTCTTTCACATCTGCCGCACGATAGTCACCTACATGGGACGGACAGGGTCAATTCCTCCCTTGTCTGACCAGCCGTGGCCAGCTCATTTGCATAACAGACAATGCATTCATAGACCTCTGGAGTTCAACATCTATTCAATCAACGAATTCGTATATGAAATCTAGCTTAGAGAGACTTTCTTTGTAAATAGCCACCAAAGCCATGTTGCCCATCTTTTGGCCTTCAATCGCTGAGTAAAGCCATTGGCAAATTGTAGTTCGCTGTCCAAGAAAGGCAGGAACATGTCACCCGCGGGGACCACCCATTACACCCCAACAAAAAAGCATATTGGCGTCTGAAGCTCCAGAGAAGACGAAACCCAGCCACGAAAAAAAAAGGAATTGTAGCTCTCCGATGCGGGGAATCGAACCCCGATCTCCTGTGTGAAAGACAGGTATGATAGCCGTTACACTACATCGGAAGGTGTATATCTTGAGATTCTGGCCATGTTACATAGAGTCTGCGCGGTGAAATGAGGCCATTTGGACCAGCAATGTCGATGCTGTCTTGAATCTTTTGGTGGTAGTTCGATGGTTACACAAGATATGCTAGTGCGAAGGCTAAATAGGGTTAAGGTTACCCGCCTGCTCTAATCACGTGCTTGGGCTGCTCCGACAGGCTACCTGCGTCCCGCGCTTTCGTGTTTGATTCTAGCGTATTGTCCATAGCAGGTACAAGGCCTGGATGCTGCACTCTACGAAATGGAAGCAGTTCGAATCGAAACTGGCTTGAGATACTCGCTAATCAGCGGCGTGATTGATGATGATGCTATTGCCCACGTACAGAACTGAAACGCCGAAACCCGGACCAGCGAGATCGTAAAATTCCGTCCCGAGTGCTAAACCACGCAAATGTATATATTCAGGACAAAGCCGCCATGTCTACAAACTCCGCCCCACCATTCCATGTCTTTTATTTCCTCTACCAACGCCAGATGAGAAAGAAATACCACGCAAACACAATCCCCGCTACGTACTTCACGGAATCTACAAACTCCCCCCTAATCTTCCCGGTCGTGGTCGTATTCCGGCCGGCTCGGCGCCCAGAGCCATCCCGCGTCGGCTTCCATTTGGCGCTACTCAGCTCATCCTCATCTGCACTTGCGTAAGTGGCGTGCAAAGGAGGATTGTTGGTCGCGCGACTAGCCAAGCCGTGCGGGGATGGAAGCGTGGAGCTGGACGTACTAGAAGACGGGCTCTTGTATCGGGCGGGGCGCTGTGGAGGGCAACTGCGATTCTCCGACAGAGGGAGGATGGGGTCCGCCGCGCTAGCCTGTGAGGGATGTTTCACCGCAAACACGGCCCGGAGAAGGAGAACAATCAGGGTGAAAGCCAAGACAATGCCGTAGTTGACGAAAATGGAGAGCTGGTCGGGAAGAAGGCACAAGTGATTCTGCACGGTCCGACCAGATCCGGAGGACTGCAGCGACTGCCCGGTCGCCTTGTCGACAGGGTTCCACAGACTGGTCATCACGAAGCCGGGCCGTCGAATCCCCATCGCCCAAGACAGGCTCTTCACAGTGATTTCCCGGGGTGACCCACTGAATTCATGATGAGCAATTTCGCAATAGTCATGATCATCACCGGAGTAGACGTGAACGAGGTTTGGCCCAACCTTGGACACGATGTCCCGCGAGATGGTGGGCGTCAACACATTCTGGTACTGGTATCCCCGCCCCATAGGTATGGAGTTGCGCTCATCCTCTTCCAGGTTGTCATCCGTTGGGGGATACCGCTCTCGGTAAGGCCCGCATGGCGTAGCGGGTTTGCGATACAATGGGACGTGGGTTAAGAGAATCGCGGGGAGGCCTGCAACCTCTGGCTGCGGTCGGTGATAGAAGGAGGGCTCCAAAATGTCCACAGCCCGATGCACATAAAGATGCCCCTCGCTCTCATTTCTCATCATGCGCAACGATTCCATTTCCGCCCGGCCCCGGTGCACGTTCATGTTGTTGAGAAATTGCTCCGTCTCCGCCCAGATGCGCTGGTTTGGCAGGACCCCCTCCCCTGTGCCGGCACCCGAGCTGCCAGTCTCCGGATCAGGTTGATCCATGGCGCTCAACGAGACGGTGTCTACTGAGACAAAGGTATGGTTCCCGATCACATCCACGCGATTACCTTTCCCGAAGAAGCTCTGGAAGCGTTCCCGCACAGGGATCTGGACACCCGACCCAAAGCCCAAGTCGTGGTTGCCCGGTAAGCTCGTGATCATTCTTCGCCCACGAGGATCGCTCGCGTGTCCATCGCCGTGATTCCAGGTATCCATAAATATCTTAGTGAATCGATGGAACTCCTTCTTCCAAAACCGATCCTTGTATTTTCGGTACCGCTTCTCCGGACTGGAGCTAGTTGCCGTCGCCCATTCCCTGCCGCCATCGAACAAGTCGCCCAGGAATAGTACCGAGTCGGGACCCAGCTCTTTCTGCAATGTAGAAAACGAACGCCGCATGTATTGGTCGGTGAACTTGACGGTCAAGGTCGACAGGGGCCACGGCCGGCCGGGGTAGGTATGAGGATCGACTAGTTGGGGATCGGCGATGAACGCGACATGGTGCGGCACGGCGTCTCGAGGCTACAGAGAACCACTATTAGATGGATCCAAAGATAGAGACAGTCGGTGAAGGGCCGTAAAGCAACGATGTCACATACCCATTTCTCCCAGTTTCCCCACGCACATGCCTTGACGCTGTCCTGGAAAATGGTCCGCTCTCCCCACCAAAGCGTGCAGGCCCACAGGACTACCAGCGCATTTGTGATGGTAAAGATCCACCGGAATGTCCTCCGTAGCAATGACAACACCCCATCCCGACTTTGAATTCCATTTGTCAATTCCATCGTCCATTGTTGTGTCCATGATGGCAAATAATCTCGCATCTTTTGTGAAAATGTCGCTGGTTCCATATCAGTTTCGCGACTGATCGGCCGATAGCTGCCAGAGCTGGCGCCATGTGAGTGAGGGTAGGCGTAACTCATGGTTGTTGGTGCACAGTGGAGATGCAGCTACCGTCATGCGGCATTGCCGCTCCGATGCTGAAACGAGTTTGTAGCGGTTAGTAAAGAACGAGTCGTGACGGCATGCCTCTAGATGCAGTATAATCAAGAAAAGAGATGTAAGAAGCGAGCGAAAATAGTTTGATCTAGAGAAGAATACGTGTCAAGGTGAGAGAATGAGAGGTTGAGCAAGTGAAGATGCCAGCCCAGGGGTGTTTCGCCGCCAAACAGGCGCGGGATCACGTCACGTGTGGCTGCCGCGGCTTCGCCAGCTGGGTTTAGTTTAGTTTGCGGGTCTTGTTCCAATTTTGGCAAATTTTGGTAACTGACAGCCTCCGACCGCGGGCGAACTATCCCAATCCCTGTCTCACTCCAAGCCTCGTCTTTGGTCACCGCCCGTCAGCATGTGCAGTCTCTGGGAATTGCTACTACATGTTGCTACTACATATTACTGCATGTTGACTCCGCGCCCGAATTCATTTTGAATAGGTCTTCTACAAGCACAGGTGGCTGGATAATTCCAACATATGGCCAACATATAGTATGGTGTAATTTTAGGTAGAGATAGAGATACTTGAAACAAAGTGCGAGATGCGCACGCCTGGAGTGCATTTATGTCAAAGTGCCAGCCGAACATGCGCCAAATCCAAACAGAGAGTATTAACAGGGACAAACTCAACAGATGACATTTCAGTCACCAGAAACGATCGGGTATGATCAGTACGGATAGGAAACAGTATTTTTAGGGCGAGTCGTCTTATAAGGAAGTGTAAAGGTGAGGTAATTAGACAGAAGAGTATCGCGGCCCCTCCCTAATGCAGTCACGGCGACCTCTTCGGACAGCACTGGCCGTTTTGAGCGCATTCTTCGTCACATTCAAGAAGACAAGCCTGAGGATCTCCTTCAGGGACGCTAGGTGTACGGCTTGGGAGCGTCGTCGAAGTAGAGGCTTCACCATCGGGGTTAGAAGGGAATTGAATGGTGTCTTCGGCATCACTGTCCGGCGCAAATTCGGGTTGAATGGTGGACGAATGAATGCCATAGGCATGCAAGCACTTGCGCACCTGTCTGGCTAAACGCATGTACCGCTCCGAGCCCTCGCCCTTGATCTCTGTATCGACCTGGATGTGAATCGAGGCCACAAGTTTGGTGTCACTCAACTGCCAGACATGCAAGTGGTGGGAGCCCATTACTCCCGGCAGTCCTTCAATGTCTTCCTTGATATGGTCAATGCTAAGACCGTGGGGCACAGCCTGAAGTAGAATCCGCGAGGCCGCTTTGCAAAGAGGGATGGCAGAACAGAGAATAATCACGGTGATCACCAATGAAATAGCAGGATCCGCATAGAAGCGCCAGGAGTAATCAGTCAGCCAGATGATCAGGGCGGAGGCGATGACGCCGATGTTGCCGAGCGCATCACCCATCACATGAAGGAAAACACCTCGCATGTTCAGATCATGGCTATGGCCATGGCCATGCTTCTCATCCTTCTGTTTAGGCTGGGCGTGGTTGTGATGCCTGTGAATGTCGTCCTCCACGGGAGTACGATGAGCCGTCTTAGGCACATTTCCGGCGTAAGTATAGTTGCCAGCACGATCCTTGTGGCCCAATAGCGCAGAGCGTTCGGATGGACGGAGGTCCTCGGAATCCCCACCCTCAAGCACGTCGGTGTCGGATCCCGATGGGTCATCATAGCGAGAGCGACTGGCTGCAATGATTTCCTGCCGCAAAGTGGCGGGATGCACTTGGATCTCTTCGACATCAAGGAACCCACGGCCGGTTGCGCCGCTGTAGCGACGAGAACTGCGGTGCTGACTGTCCAAGGTCCGACGACGGTTTGAATACGGGGAAGAGGCGTCCGCGCCAGCAGTACGCTGCAATCAGAAGTCAACATGTGTCCTGACAGATGGGACCGGCCCACTCACGCTAGTTGTGTTTCCTTGCTCCAAGACTGGAACAGGGTCATGACTATGCTCATGACCATGGCCTTCCTCCGAAAAGTCACCTTCTTCGATGTCTGCGTGACCATGGCTGTGACCGTGTCCATGAGAATGATCATGGAAAAGGACCAAGCCAATGATGTTTGATAGCAGACCTAAACAACCGACAATGCAGACAAATTTGGGATTCTTGACCTCCTGAGGCTCTACCAGTCTCTGTATGGCCTCCAAGAAGATAGACAAACACAAGGCGACCAGAAATACTCCGTTGACCAAGGCACCTAGTGTTTCTGCGCGTTGCCACTGCCAACCGGACGATGATGGTTAGAACGAGTTCCAAGCGGTGTGCAGGAAAGGGGACAGCTCACCCCATATGTGTACATCTTCGAGTTGGTTTCGCGGTTGGCGACTTTAACGGCCCATAATCCGACCAATAGAGACAGAACATCATTGAGCTATGGCAAACAGGTCAACAAAGCGGTCGGAGGGCTGCAGAGTGGGCCGAGGCGTACCATATGAAAGGAGTCGGCAACAAGGGCAAGCGAGTGGACGCTGTAACCTATTCAAGTCCAACAGGTTAGAAGGGCGGCAGTCAAAGATTCAAATTTTGGAGAGACAAACCAGCAATCAATTCTAACAAGAAGAAAGCCGAGTCAATAGCCAACAGGATCAGAATCCTGTTGGTCTTGGAAAGGCCCATCGTGTCTGGCCTTGCGCTCCGTGGCGCGCGTGGGATGGGAAAAAGATGACGACAGCGACCCCTAATCAGGCGGCGAAGATCGATATCCAGGCGCACCAAGCGAGTGACCCTGGAGAGATTCGCAGTAGCAGGACCAAGGAGAAGAGGAAAGATTGGAGAAGAGCAGGAGAAGAGCAAGAAAAATAAATCTCGCAAGAGATAAGTAGTTAGTGATAGGAGAGACTGGAGTCCCAAGTATTCCTGGTCGCAGACCAAGGACTAGTTCAGGAAGGCGGAAGGGCGCCGGCCGATCGGAGCGAAGTGGCGTTAGTTTCTTAGTCTTGTCCCCTTAGCATCTGCCGTTCCCCACCGCCTTGCGGGTTATCCTTTCAAGGCTGTCCATGAAGCATGCTGACTACTGCAGTGCGTGAGTACAGTACTAACTTGCTCTGTATTGCAAGATTCGTATTGCAACATTCTTCCCCTCTTTCCAAATCTCTCTTTTATTTGCACCACTTTATAACATGACCAATGCACTCCAAGTCTTCTGTACTACTGTACTACAGGTTTCTCCCAGCTACGTTGTACCTGCTGAACTGACTGCTGTTGGCCTCGTACCGGTTCCACTCATACTTCGCAACCCAGGCTGTTTTGCGACCCACTCCCCCACAGGGCAAAGCCAGTCTCTCCACCGTTTGAGGCCATATGAAATTGGTTGTGGCCCCATTCTTCACGCCAAGTTTTCTCCTTTCTCCTGATCCATCCCCCGAGCTTATCCGACCAAATTGCTTCGTCAATTGCATCAAGTGAAGTAACATTCAAAATTGCAAGGAGTAGACCTCTCCCACATCATGCAGCATGCCACATCATGAAGCAAGATCCGAAGAGACTTTATGCGGCGCGGCTGCCTGCCTACAGCCTGGAACGGTCAAGGCGCCGTCTGTGCGCTAGCTCGGAAAACTAACCCAGAGCTAGACTGGTGCACTACGCCAGCCGGCACTTGGGCGGTTGGCCTATTAGCAAGACAAGACGACGAACTACACAGTAAGCGAACAATAAAATAAGACTAGTACTAGTACTTCACACTACTCTGAAGCTATTTGAAAACAATTCGAGCTTTGCGAGAATAGGCCAATGAAGGGACTTAGGTTTCTAAGAAGAGGGTCTACCTCCTCCACCACCACCGGAAGTTATACTCTTCCGATCTCAATATCGCACTGTCCTTTTGAATCACAGTCTGTAGTGTTTCTCAGCAGCGGCTGTTCGAGCAACACAACAGCTCGGAAAAAATCTTGGCTTGGCTCTTTAAAGGATTCTTTGTCATGATTATGTATGCGAAACAGTCAACTGCTTGGACGAAGTCGACTACAGACCCGGTCACTAGTTGACCCTGTGGATCATGAAGGAGGATACAACCTCTAACCGAGTGTCTCGTCTGTACGCCTATATCGGAGTGCTTCTGCGGTAACGGAAGCTCTGTGTAGGACCCGACACCCTCGGCCAATCCTCAATCCTACTGATGCGTAGCCCTGAGTGTAAGATTGATGGGACTGGTATGATTCATCACTCGACCCGCCATAGAAGTGTCTGCGTTGTCTAGAAGTGGTTGGTGTTGATTCAGCCCTTTGAACAAAGGATTTGACTCCGGAAGACATAATGCTCTGGGCCATTTAAATGAGGCGGTCACCGTGGATTACCTGAGGTAATGAAACGAGGTATCGGGGCTATGAATGAGTAGTCCCTGGCAATAAAATCCAAGAGTCGTGCTTTTGAAGACTGAACAAGACCCAAGTTGGTAGTCATTATTCTGCTAGAAAGAAGCCCTGCGGCGAGCCAGTGGCTGCCTCAGACCACGATCAGCAGGTCACGAATCCAAAGTTGTACATGAGCGAAACTGCTCATGTTGCCATACTAAGTCGCTTATAGCCCGTACAGCGCGGTCCAACGATCTCAATGGCCTCGTCAAGCTGTATAAGGGGGTGGCGGCTCCGTCCCTCGAAGTTCATAGATTTGTCTTCGGCCATTTCGTTCCCAATCCTCGATTTCAGCACCGTCATCACTGCTTTCAAGCAGGTCCCTTTCTACGCTCCTTTTCTCAGCCACTATCCCCTTCGTTCCGACCGCGTTATCAATCTTCTGCCATGAAGTCTTCGTTAGCCTAGCCCATGCCAGCCCATCTCCCTTGAGGATTCTATGCAGGATGGCAAACAGGGGGGCCTGACATACCTTCTCCTTCTCATCCCTGCTCACAATCACCACATCCTTACTCTGGTCCACCCTGCCCACCAAGCTTCCATTCTTCCACACCCCATTCTTTGTCACCACCCCCTTTAGCTCAGTATTGACAATCACACACCCTTCAACCTCGCAGTTCACGAGCCTTGCCTTCTTCAACCGGCTGCCCGTCACGCGACAGTCGCTGATGGTACTCCGCTGCAGAGCACTCCCGCCTCCAATTCTTGATGCTCTCGCCTCGCATCGCGTCATCCACGACCACTCGCTAATGATCGAGTCGCTGATGGTGCATCTCCGGAGCGAGATGACATTCTCTAGAGTGCAGTGGTCGGCTTGCACGAATTTGCTGGAGGAGACGTTGGCGATGGCGCTGTTGGCGAAGATGCAGTGATGCAGGTGGGAGTGTGTGATGGTGCAGCTGGTGCAGGTGGAGCGGCTGATGCTCGTGATCGACGGATTGGGTGAACAGGCTGGGGCGGAAGTTGACGCTGAGGTTGAGGCTGTGATTCTGTCGATGCCACTCACGCTGGTGATGGTGACAGCCGTGAGGACGCTCCGGGCGATATGGTCCGAGGGAGTGAGGTGGGACAGAGAGCACTCGGTTAGTGCAGAACGGCGGATGGGTCTAGGCAGTGGGCGCTGACGCGACGAGACAATTCAGAGGTGGTATAAGTATTTACCCCAACCTAGTAGGATGTCGACGGTGATGCCTCGCATTGATTACTATAATCGCCTGTATCAGGCTGCCAGATTTCCAACTTCAAGGGGTCCTATACGAATGGTTGATATAGGTAAGACAGTCCTTGATCATGCGGTCAATGGGGCGGTGCCCAGAGATGCCAGTGCTTCGCAACAGCTTCCCGATCTGGAATAGACTCACATGCGTGGCGGGGAGGAAGGATTACACGAGCACTGCCTGCCGGATGGCAACTTTTCTCGTCTTTCTATTATTCTGCTTTTAAACTGGTCGCATCATGAGCACAACGAGACCAAAGCCCTGTAGGTAGATCGTGTTATTGCTGCTGTTATTGCTGCTGTTGCTGCTGCTGCTGCTGTTGCTGCCTGGGTTCATGTCTGGTGGAGATGAAGGCAAGATAAGGCTCCGAACTTAAGCTTCGTCTACAAGCTAACCCCGCCAAACTAAGGCAGATCCACTCCATGGCCTGACAATGGAGCCATATCTCCGATCTGACTAGAGCCCTCGGGTTGATCGGATCGTCTGCTGCTTTTGGGGCGGAACATTCCTATACTTATATCGAGTCAACTACCGGTCCACATCATGGACCATGAAACAACCTCTCCAGGCCACTCAAGGCACCATGAGGGATAATGCACATCCATCCCGCAAGGTTCTCCTAGTCGCAACGACTGGTGGCTTTACCCATGCCGGTACGCTCACATCGTCAGATCGAGTGAACATACTGACCCAGATCCAGCTCCGGTCCTCGAACTGGGCAAGGTGCTCTCCGAGCGAGGCCACACAATCGACTTTGCAACCATGGACGGCCAGGAGCACTGGACGGAAGACTACCCATTCATCTCTCAGCTGCATATACTCGGAGCCGGTCCGACCGAGCAGCAATTGAGCGAGCATTACCTGCGCATGCGTAAATGGGACATGTCTGTCGGCCTAGCAGGCGCCATGCCCTCGAAGTACATGTTCGACTCCTTCTGGCCGGTGACTTACGACCACCTCAAGGATATCATGGACGATCCTGCCCGTCGTCCCGATTTTATCATCGCGGACTTCTTCGTTGATGCCGTCAAAGACATGCACTTCCAATACCGAGTTCCCGTGGCCATCGTGCATCCGCAAATGCCAGCCTTGATGCTCCCGTGCAGCTACATCCCCGGACAGCCGGGCTTCCAGCTGGACGGAACCCTCACCTCCGAGCACACTTCCATCTGGCTCCGTCTGAAGAACGAACTCGTGGTCGTCAAGGGCGTGAGGGAGATCATCCGCTTCTTCGGCTGGACGAAACAAATGCGTCGCACTCATGGCGTGTACTACTCCATTCCCAGCCCCCGCAAGCCCGACTACCTAGTCTTCATCAACACATTCTTTGGACTCGAGGTCCCGCGCGACCTGCCGCCGCTCGCGGCCGTCGTCGGCCCGATACTCAGCGACACATACCCGCCGTGCGACGACCATTATATTAAGTTCCTCTCCGCCCACAAGAACATTATCTACATTGCCCTCGGTACGCATGTCATCCTCTCTATGGCGGACGCGTCCAAGATTCTCACCGCGCTGTTTCGACTTTTGGAGGCCACCGTCATTGACGGCGTCATCTGGGCGGTCGGCCAAAGCGGCCGACAAGACCTCGACCCATCCGCCACGTTCACGTTCGTAACTACTTCTTCTCTCCCGATGCTATCAAATACTGTAGACAGCAGGAAGGAGTCTAGAGAGGGAACGATCACTCTAGCCGACCTCCTAGCTGGCCATCACCCGGCCTTCCTGTTCCCCCACTTCGCGCCGCAACGCGCCCTTCTCGACCACCCGGCCGTGCGCCTCTACTTCACCCACGGCGGCGGCTCAAGCGCCAATGAGGGCCTCTATCACGGCAAATCCATGCTGGCGATGGGGATCTTCGGGGACCAGATCGCCAACACGGCGCGGCTGGTAAACGGCGGCGTCGCGGAGTCGCTGAACAAGTTCTCCTTCACCGCGGAGGAGGTCTTCGAGAAGGCGTGCCGCATCCTCAAAGATGTCGACGGCGGGTACGCGCGCGAGTCGCTGCGGCTGCAGCGGATTGCTAGGGTGGCGTCGCGCCGGAAGCACTACGCGGCGGATCTGGTGGAGGAGGTGCTGTATGACACCGAGCTGCGGGTTGTGGACGGAAAGGAGGTCCGCCCGATGCATCTGCAGACGGCGGATATGAGGATGCCGATGTATAAGGTGCGGAACTGGGATCTGATGGCGTCGGTAGGGGTGGGGTTGGCGGGATGGTTGGGGGCGGTTGCAGTATTGGGGCGTTTGGTGTGGCGGCATCGGACGATTACGAAGGGGATTGTGCTGGGGGTATTGGAGCAATTTGAGGTTCATCTAAGGTCGGCTGTAGGTGGGTGATTGACGCACAGCTGTCATGGTGGGGTGGAAGTGAAATCGGTTATCCTGTGACAAGCTGTGGTTTCTGCCAGTTCGTACAGTACTTCCAGATAATATTCTGCCTCGTTAACACCAATATTAAGATACTGGGAGATCACTGTAGACATCTACCAGAAGCAAGTCTAGATGTCTGTTCCATACAATCAAACTATTCTGACTATCGAATAGTACATTACCTTGATATGGCTTAAACCTCAGTCTTTTATCTGTCCGGATTCCTCTAATTACAACTAACAGAAAATCCGCTCTGCCGGACTTCAGGGATGAATGAGGTGGCATTCGTTAGCTGCGTTAACTTACACTTGCAAGAGTCTCTATGCAGCTCCTTCTTCCACTCACTCAATCATATACCGACTCGGAGTATAAACCCCTCTGACCCCGGGATAATGCCCCCTGTATACATCATTGCAGACATTCACTTTCCTCATGCGTCTTATTTCATCCAGGTATAGTACCTTCATAGGGATAGGTCGAGCCTCTCAATGAACATGTATTCACTAAATTCACCAGTATTCGCATAGTCCTCGCTGCGTAGCGACCGCTCCTTCCTTGAGTCCAGTAACATTATTCACGCCCAAGCCCTTCTGCCTCAGAGATATAGACTGTTAAGTAGAACAACGACCGCGAAGCCAATGTCTTTAGCTCCTTATTCATCTTGATCAACCAACCACTTTACAACTTTCCTTTGGCAATTCCATCAAAAATCCTCATGAAGCCCAAATTGTACATGTCCAAAGACATACCGAATCGCACTTATCTGGCCCCGAATGGAGGCAAGGGATTCAGCCCTTTAATTCAAGTGTGACAGACATTCTGACAGGGCTATGTGGCCGCCACCGCCAACAGGAAAGACTGGTCACCTTTCGGTGTACAGCTTTCCGACGCAATGCTTTTCAAAGCACTAAGCCATTTTCATGGCTAGCAGCGAAGCCAGACGTTCCACTGGTGAGCTCGACTCTGCGGGCGCTATTCGTGAGCGTTGTACCAACCCCGATCGAATAAGGATTCGACCCCAGGCGAGCACTACTCGGTTCCCTTTGGGAGCCTCGAGATGGCAGATATCCAATTTTACTTCGGTATAACCGAGGATCCTTCCATTTCTGAGTGGAGGGCTACGTCCGATTTCCCTCAGAGTCTCGGTAAGCGGTACTCCTTCCAAGCATACCGTGCAGAAACTAAGTGGAGTCATAGACGTCGAAGCTGCGAGAATGAGGATCGATCGAATCCTGAGTGCTGTTATGCACCAACAGCGGGCCACCAGAGACAACCGTGCCCGTGAGATGAGACTTGGCGTCGAGACAATTCTCGACCGTCTTGCTATAGTCAAGACTGCTGGGTCTTCCGATTATTTGATCTGGTATGAAGACCGAATTAAACCTTCTGCACAACTGGCCATCGTGGAAGCCAGGAGAAAAGCGATGGTGGGGGGCGGACTCGCGCAACTATTGGGATATATGTTATGGGTAAGGATATTCGGTCTCCCCCCCCCTCGGACAGCGAATTCAGGTATCTAACTTCGGCCTAAGGTCAGTCAGACGTTGGTTGTTCTGGTGATAACAGATGGCAATCAATAGGACTTCATTGCTGTAGATGATTCACGCAAGGTACGGTACCGCTATCAATCAATAACCAGTTGCATTGTTTACTAAGAAGCAGTCTCTAGTACTCTGTCATCACATATCACTGGAATTCTGGCCAAAAGGGCCTGGTTATGGAATATCCTTTACCAGATGGTGGCAATGGGGCCGAAATAGTCCCCGCAGGGTTCGAATGATATGGACGAGTAGTTAACTCAAATTTTTATTAGTAAGAAAAAAACAACAACAATCTGGTAAAAAGCTTGATGCTCGGAATTATACTACAAGACTACTTATCCACATAATTTGTTGCGTGGTTACTATGTGTGTATGAATGGTCTGTCATGTGACAATAGACAGAATACAACCACAACCACCGCCTACGCATCGCCCCTGGCTCTCCTTAAGCGTGCCACCATCAGCTCTGGCGATACTCAACCTATCGGGCTAAACTATGTCCGACGAGCGAGGGGATTGTCTAGCTCCAGCGAGGAAGACCTGGCCAGGGACGAACCCTGCTCTAGACCCCAACTCTGGGTCCCTCACAATCTTCAGTCCTTCGATCATTGCAATGATAAGGCTTGACTTTCCCAGTTACACCCGGCTGAGCCTCGGCGATTGCTCGCGTCGATCGATCCGCGCCCCGCAACCGGTCAACGTCAGACCTTACAGAGCAGGAGGGAAGGGTGATGATGCGTGAGGTCTGAATGGCGTCTATTATCGATTGATAATCAATAGCAGCCGCAACGGTGCAAAAACAAGCAATTTCTACTTCCGACCCTTCCGACGATCCAAACCCTCCTGATAGCGCGGCCTTATTCTGCCCCGTGCCTCCACTCGTGGGGCGCAACTTCGCAACCCGTCATCGGCGCGTGGCCGCCACTTCGGAGACTTATTTCTTGGAGATAACTCGGCATTTGACTCCATCCCCTGAAACGCTCCAGCCCTGTTCGTCAGGACACGAGTAGAAAACTCTTGGCACCTCCCGAGTGGGGCGGGTGGGGAGGTGAAACGGCTGGCAGGTGGATCATCTTCCCATACGTCATGGCGATGGCATTCTGGTGTTTGCGATGGGCCTCGTGGGCTTGACGGACGGTCGCTATATAGAGACAGCTTTGGCTGTTGAGCTTTGCAAAGGAGCAATAGACCAGCTCTTCCCATCCTTAATAACTAATCGCATCTCAATTCCCCTGCATCGAGCATTATGACGGTTCCCAGCGCGGATAGCTTCGATTTTGTGGTTGTCGGCGGTACGTCTTGTTCGTTTCTTCCTTTGTTGACAAGTTGACAAGTCAATCTCTAACATCCGACCAGGAGGTACTGCCGGTAATGTGGTGGCCGGTCGCCTGGCCGAGAACCCCGAAGTCCGGGTGCTGGTCATCGAAGCGGGTATCGCGTATGTGGCCGACCCTCCAAGCACAGTATGACTGGAACGCCCGACTAAAGCAAACGAGACGATAGGAACCCTCAAGACATCGAGAAGATCACCACCCCGGCGACCGCCTTCGACCTGCGTGGCAGCAAGCATGACTGGGCCTACAAAACGACTATGATCAACAGGCCTTCCTACGAGCGCGCCGAGAAGCCTAATACCCGTGGAAAAGTCCTCGGGGGCAGTAGCTGCTTGAACTACTACACCTGGATCCCGGGTAGTAAGGGTACCTTTGACGCGTGGTCCGAGTACGGAGGTCCGTCTTGGACGTGGGATGGGTGCCAGGAGTATTTCAGCAAGGTGCGGAGTTCATCCTCAGCATCAGCACCTATAATGACGGGAACGAGCAAGAATTGCCTACTAACGTGAACAATGTAAAACAGCCAGCGACATACCACGATGACGACAACCTGTATCCCAACGAACTGGCCAAGATCGGTCGCAACGGACCGGTGCACGTCTCGCACGCGGACCTCGTCCCCGAGCTGCGGCCCTTCCGCGACGCACTCACCGCAGCCTGGACCGGCGCGGGCCACCCCGTCAGCGAGGACATCTACTCCGGCAAGATGGAGGGGCTCACGCACTGCGTCAACAGCATCTACCGGGGCGAGCGATCGTCCAGCGGCGCGTACCTGACCGGCAAGTCCAACGTGGTGATCATGCCCTCGTGCATCGCCAAGAAGATCAACTTCGACGGCGACACCGCCGTGAGCGTCACCGTGCTGGGGCCGGACGGGTCGGAAGAAGTCATCATCGAGGCCAAGCGGGAAGTCATCGTCGCATGCGGCGTCTTCGAGACCCCCAAGCTGCTGATGCTGTCGGGCATTGGGCCCAAGAAGGAGCTCGTGCGCCACGGCATCGAGCCCGTCGTCCACTCGGAGCACGTGGGCCAGAACCTCCTCGACCACCCGATCATGCCGCATGTGTTCCGGCTGAAGGAGGGCATGGGGCTGGATAGCCATCTGCTCCGTGCTGGGCCGGCGCACACCGCCGCCGTGCAGAAGTACCGGGAGAGCAGGCAGGGGCCGTACAGCAGCGGACTGCTGGAGCTGGTGGGACTGCCTCGCATTGATGACCGTCTGGAGAGATACAAGGAGTATCGGGAGGCGAAGGCGCAGAACGGTGGCAAGGATCCGTTCGGTCCGGAGGGACAGCCGCATTTCGAGATCGACTTTGTGGTACGTATGCTTACCGGAAAGAAAACTTGTGGAAGCGAATATTCTAACAATGCCAAAGCCCATGTTCTCCGATGCCTTTCAATGGCACTTCCCCGTGCCCACGGAGGGTGACTGGCTGACGGTCATCGTCGATCTTCTCCGGCCACTCTCCCGCAACGGCGAGGTGAAGCTGAACTCCAGCGACCCTCGCGACCAGCCGAACATCAACCTCAACTTTTTCTCGAACGACCTCGACATCATCGCGCTGCGAGAAGGTGTCCGGTTCGTGGACGAGATCCTGATGCACGGCGAGGGCATGAAGGACGTGATCGGGGAGGATTACCCCTGGCCTATGCCGCGACACTCGGACGAGGCGATGAAGAAGATGATTCTTGAGCACTCGCAGACTGGATATCGTAAGTCATCTTCTCTCTGTATGTAGGGGTCAATCCCTGGCTAATGCCGTTGATAGACCCTTGTGGTACAGCCCGGCTTTCCAAGTCCATTGAGCAGGGTGTGGTGGACTCGGAATTGCGCGTGCATGGCGCCAAACGGCTTCGCGTGATCGATGCATCCATCATCCCGATTATTCCGGATTGTCGCATCCAGAATGCGGTGTATATGATTGGAGAGAAGGTGAGTAGCCGATCTTTCTAAGAGTCGTGAATCGATGCTGACTGCTTTAGGGTGCGGACATGGTCAAGGCTGCGTACCCGAATCTCTACCAGTGAGGAGATGGCGGTTGGTGGAGCCGCCGATGGCGTCTTTTCTTGATGATGATAATGTGTACATGTTGTTGACTTTCGATTTCAAAGTATATAGCATGTCCTAATCCCTGTCATATGTCATTGGAACTATATTATATTAATTGCTTGCTTCTTTGGGCTGGAGGAATGAACCTCTAATACCCTGACAGTTGGGGGTTAAGAGGTGTTGCGTCTACACAGTACAGCTCGAAGACAATACGAGCCACCGCCCCACTTTCCCACCGCAACCACGGCGAGCAGCCGGCCATCGCGGGACTAACCGCAAACGATCATGGATACAGATGTCAGACTCCCAGCCTAGCGCTGACGGCCTCATATACTACGCTACAGCTACACTAGAAATAATAGAGTAAGATTTTTCCAAGCAAAGCTTCTTATCTCCATGCGATTGGGAGTTGTTATGTCCGTCCTGCCGGGCGCTAAACCACGCCGCTCATCTCTCCAAATTCGGACATAGGATTTTGTTGCTTCGGAGGTAACAGGGACCCATCTGCCATCTGCCATCTGCCATCTGCCATCTGCCCCTCTTTGACCTTGCTATCGTACAGTACTTATATCCCCATCGCCTTCCTCAATCCCTCCCTAGACCTCAGCACCAACACCAATTTACTCTCCCCAACCCCCAGGACCCCCCCAAAATGACCTCCAACAACCTCTCCACATGTTGCATAACGGGTACCCTCCACGAAGGCGAACCCAAGGGTACAATCCAAGACATTGAGAACAGTAAACCACCCACCACCTTCCCCCATCCCCCATCCCCCATC